>CAWUFW010020151.1:0-160964 GCA_963921515.1 Calotriton arnoldi
AGCATGCCACTGTAGATGTGACCATAGGAGACGATACTTGTGTGTCACATAGGTGTCTGATCAGCTGCCCATGCAGACTGGGGCATGTGAATGTGAAGTTCAGGCAGCTGTTCCCCATTCACAGCAGAGTGTGAGGGGCTCAGGTTCAGAGGGTAGTGTCACAGGTCTCCCATATGTCCAATAGGTATGACCTGGACAGATGAGGGTTAAGAGGATGTGTTGTGGGGGATGTACATGTGCACTTGTGCAGCTCCAGGACTTGCATTCCCCATGACCTACTATTGTGACACAGTGCAGAGTGTTGTTGTCTGGCTGCAAAGTCATACATCACTGAGACAGTGATGTATGACTTTGCAGTCATGCCTCCGCCATGGCATGTGTCTACTGATTGGTGAGCCTGCAGGGGAGTGACATGTGCTACATGCACACCATAGTGGCGCTGGCTATCAGGACATGGGTGCATCATGGTGTCTGTCGCTGGTATGCATCACATGCATTTCCTATTTGACTCTGGGCATCCCTTTCATCCGGAAACCTGTACTGACTCAGTGGCAAGAGCTGTGATGTGTGCATGTCCACATGCCACACCGTGTCCTCTGCACTGTCCAACTACTGTGTACTTGGTGCATGTGTCCACACTGGGGTGTTGCAATCCAACAGACACCAGACAGATGGGTGCAAGGCCATGTGGGATGTGAGTGCCATGCTTGGCATCAGACTGACAATTGGCTTCTCCTGTTCAGTTAGGGCACTTTTAGCAATGTACAACTAATGATGCCAGGGCTTGCTCTGTGATGTGCTGTGCTCACAGTGGTGTGTGCGTTTTCTGCAGGTGACTGATGTCTGTCTGTTTCCCCATTGTTTGCAGATACATCCACGGCCACGGAAGGGGACAGCTCCACGGACCAGGAGGAGCCAGAGAACCAGACTGGGTCAGCAGCCGAGGAGTGGTCGGAGGGACCCAGTGGCACGGAGGGCGAGGGGAGCCACACCGAGGAGTCCTCAGCAGCATCCACCTCAGCTGAGGACCAGAGCAACTCGGAGGATGACTCCCTTGTGGAGGCGGGTGTCAGCAGCCACCACACCCCAGCTAGTGTTGCTGTCCCCGCCACCACCAGCACCACCACCGCCCTCCCATCGGCTCCCATTCCCCAGGTCCGTGGAGGCTCCCATGTCTGGGAGCGTGTCTCCTTTGGGCCAGGCACCGCAGCCCCTGCCCCTGTGTCCCCTGCTGCCCTGAGTGAGGAGTCTGTGTACCTCCTTCACCAGCTCCATGTAGGCCAGACAGCCATGCTGAGTGTCCTCCATGCGCACACTGCGCTGTTGACTCAGCTGGTGTCGTTCATGGAGGGCATCTCATCGGGCATGTCTGACCTACAGAGGGGCAATAGGTCCATGGACTCCTCCCTGACGGCAGCAGTGTCCCTCCTCAAACGGTCCCTCACCCCTCCTGCCTCTGCTCCATCCACACTCCCCAGCACCTTACCCATCCCAAGCACACACACACCGGCACAGGCACACACCAGCACACACACATCCAGCACACTGACACACACGCCAATGACAAAACGCACATGCACGCACATTCAGGGGACTGAAGCCAGACTCACAGGGGATGGGGCCCTGGAACACACACACGCATCCACATGCACTGCGCAGTCCTCAGTTCCCTCTCCCTCCAAAGCACCCTCCCTTGCCTCACCTGCAACCCCAAAGTCACAGCAGCTCTTCCTCTGTGACCTCGGCCTCTTCCCCACCGATGAAGCTGCTCCAGCATCCCGGGGGAAGAGGAAGCCCACCCACACGAAGCAGAGTGCCCCTCGCCCCCGGACACCCTCCCCCAGGCGCAGACGGACTGAGGCCCCCACCCGCAAGTCCCCCGGAGTCCTAAGAGCAAGACCCCGCCACCGCCCTGCAGCTCAGGCACAAGGTCTCCGTCCTCCATCCCTCAGGCCCCCACTGCACAGGTGCCCCCACCACACCCTGCCCCAGGTTCCCCCACCCACAGATATACCATCCCCAAGAGGATCAGGCCTTCTCCCCTTGCCACTTGCTCTCCCAGCACCACACCCCCGCTGCGCTTGTCTGTGCCACTGATGTGGTGAGGGTGTCCTCCCCCTCTGTCCAACCCACCTTGCCTGTTCCCCATTCTCCTCCCCTGGAGGTAGGCACTGCAGTGCAGTCCACTACCGCCCTGTCTGACTTGGGCACTGCAGTGGCGGACCTGTCCACTCCATCTGCAGGGTCCACTGCAGTTGTGCCGGCACCCACGACATCTGAGTCATGCCCCCAGTTGTGCCGGCACACACCATGTCAGACACCTCCACTGCAGTTGTCAGTGGCTCTCCAGCACCCACCACCCCTTCCCTGACTCCCCCTGGTGAGCCCTGATCCTGTCCCTGCGGTGCCTGGCCTGCCCCCGGTTGCCCCTCCTAGTGGATTGTCCCTGGTTTTGTGCAGGCATGCATAGGGTGACATCTGCCAGTGTCACCCTGTTTGAACTTTGACAATGGACTGGCCATTGGCCTTTGCTCTTTTTTTCTGGACGTCGTTTTCATTCAACACATATGCTGAATAAAGCAACTTTCTTTTCTCTAGTGCTCATGCTTCAGATGTACATGTTGTTGGTGCTGCTAACCATGCCCTTGCTGCAGTGATGGTGATATCTGGTCTCATGATTATGAAGTGTTACTGTGCAGGAACCCATGTGGTCCAGGGGGAATGTGTCCTATCATGTGGTGTATCCATGTCATCCATAGCAGCATCTGAGGGTGTCATGTGTTCAGTATTTGGCAATGGGATTTCCTACTTACATTAGCAATTTCATATCTGTGGCTTCCACCCCTGCACATCTGTTGTGCCTGCCATTGTTGGATTTGTCTACTTCCCTGACCGTGTTGCCATCTCCACTGGACATGCAGGTTTGGGCATCAATGGGGAAGGACTCATCCGTGTAGTCAGTGCAACATTGCTATACAAGTGTGTTGGATCTGTGCTGATGATTCCGTTGGCACATCCATGACCAGGCTGATGTGACGGGAGCCCTCATTTGGTGCTAATTGCTGATTGTGTGACCAAGTGCTCAGCTGACATGATGGGGCCCTACTGAGGCAACATATGGCACAGCTTTCCTCACACAGGAGTGGAGTCCCCTCATGGCAGTGTGTACACGTGTGACATTGCCTGCGCCCAAGGTGTGTGTTGTATGTGCATGTCTGTGTGTTCACTTCCATTTATCTGCGCATGCTGTGATCCCTAGTGTTGTACCTGTTTGTGATGCTTGCTGACTTGAGCTATGTTCCCCCAAAGTCTTCTCCCTGTGTTCTCTGTGATGTGGGTGCATGGCACATTACTGGTCATCAGGGTGTCACCCATAGGTGTGTTTGCTGTCAGGGCTGAGTTTGTGTGCAGACGCAGATGGGTCACAGTCAGGTTTCCCCTTGGCACTTGTTGTTTGCCCCTGTCATGTGATTTTAAGGTCGTGTTATCTTTAAGTTATTGTGACACGTTGTGTGTGTGACTGCTGGCACTCCTCAGGGTCCGGGCTGCGATGTTGGTTGTTGTCTATGTGTGTTCTTTGTGGGTGACCTTGGCTTCTTCATTGGTGTGTGACTGTGGCTGGGATCCCATTGGTTGGTGTGGTATCGCCGTCATGTCCATGTACAGCGTAGTGTGCAGTGTGTCAGACATTCAGGAGTCTTGTTGAGTGGCCATGTGTGATGTGTTTCTGCACCTTGGTTCCCACCCACCACCCTGGAATAGTCATGGGTGCATGTGCAATGTCACCAGTGCATGTGTACTTCACTGCTGCACATTGTTGGAGGTCGAGGGTGTGGTCTTGAGTGTGTGCAGATGGGAGTTGTTGCCCAGCTAGACCCCTGCCTCCATGTTGGCCTAGGCTTACTGGCCATGCTGATTGATTTGTGCTTGTGTCGGTGTGATGGTAGTTTGTTGCTCAGGACACATGACTGTGGTTCACAGTGTGAACCACATTCAGCTTTGTCATCAGAGTGGGATTTTTATGCAGCCAAGGGTCACCACATTGTGGGGGCCCTGGGGGTGGTGCTGTGGTGTGTCTGTGTCTTGCTGTGTCAGTTGTTGTTCCTACGTGCCTGTGTGACATGTGTGTTTTGTGCTCCCTCTCATCTGACAATGCCTGCTTGCCCACATAGGGGATTTGGATCCATGAGTTACCTTAGTGTGGCAGTGTATGCACATCTGTATGATTGGTATTCAGCTCTCCTCATGTGTTCTGTGGTTACCTGGGGACACTGGCACCCCCTCACCTGCTGTGTATGATGACAGTGTTGGTCTGCCTGTTTGTGTTTGTGCATCTGCACCACTGCATTGGCATATCTTGGGTATGCCATTGGCTGTATGTTGTTTGGTGTGTTTCCCCTGCTGTCCCTGGGACTCCTAGGTCATCGGTCAGCACAGTGATCATGGTTTGTGTGTCCCATTGCTGCCATGGTATGGTATCTGTTCACCTCACATCTGCTGTCTCCACAGGATATCTGCATTTGTGTGCCCATTGGTGCAAATATGTGGTTCTGCATTCTGATGGTCACTTCTGTCATTGTGTCATTGATGAATGTTGACGGTGTCAGCCCCCATGGGTGTTGTTTGTCTGCACATGGCCAAAGGAATGTCTCATTTGCACTGCAGTATTTGGCTCACCCAATTTATGTTGCAATGGGACACATACACTACTTTGCCACAGATGAGTTTTTGGTTCTGTGACCAGGAATGATCCATGCAGTTTGGCAGTTGCAGCTCTTTCTTTGTCAACACTTACCTTTTGGTCACTGTGATGATGGGGGTGTAGACCCCATTGCCACAATGGTCAAAATGTGCTTCAGCTATGGACCCCACACTTCCCTTTTGGTCACTGTGATGATGGGGGTTTAGACCCCATTGCCACAATGGTCAAAATGTGCTTCAGCTATGGACCCCACACTTCCCTTTTGGTCACTGTGATGATGGGGGTTTAGACCCCATTGCCACAATGGTCAAAATGTGCTTCAGCTATGGACCCCACACTTGCCTTTTGGTCACTGTGATGATGGGGGTTTAGACCCCATTGCCACAATGGTCAAAATGTGCTTCAGCTATGGACCCCACACTTGCCTTTTGGTCACTGTGATGATGGGGGTTTAGACCCCATTGCCACAATGGTCAAAATGTGCTTCAGCTATGGACCCCACACTTGCCTTTTGGTCACTGTGATGATGGGGGTTTAGACCCCATTGCCACAATGGTCAAAATGTGCTTCAGCTATGGACCCCACACTTGCCTTTTGGTCACTGTGATGATGGGGGTTTAGACCCCATTGCCACAATGGTCAAAATGTGCTTCAGCTATGGACCCCACACTTGCCTTTTGGTCACTGTGATGATGGGGGTTTAGACCCCATTGCCACAATGGTCAAAATGTGCTTCAGCTATGGACCCCACACTTGCCTTTTGGTCACTGTGATGATGGGGGTTTAGACCCCATTGCCACAATGGTCAAAATGTGCTTCAGCTATGGACCCCACACTTACCTTTTGGTCACTGTGATGATGGGGGTTTAGGCCCCATTGCCACAATGGTCATGGGCTGCTTGCATTGTGGGTGCCACACACATATATGTGTGGCACATGTGCTAGGGGGTCACATTGTATGTTCAAAGTCATGTTCGGTGTTGTAGGCATTTGACACAGCCTACACACGCTTGTCATGGTGGTGGGGGGATGTCTTTATCTTGCATTCCCTAGGTTGTGGTGTGCTGGTTGTGTCATGCATTGTCCATCCTATGAGTGGGGGTGGTAGTAGTGGTAGGCATCCAGCCCCCCTGGGTGAGGGTGGTAGTCGTGGTAGGCATCCAGCCCCCCTGGCTGAGGGTGGTAGTAGTGGTAGGCATCCTGCCCCCCTGGGTGAGGGTGGTAGTGGTGGTAGGCATCCAGCCCCCCTGGGTGAGGGTGGTAGTAGTGGTAGGCATCCAGCCCCCCTGGCTAAGGGTGGTAGTAGTGGTAGGCATCCAGCCCCCCTGGCTAAGGGTGGTAGTAGTGGTAGGCATCCAGCCCCCTGGGTGAGGGTGGTAGTAGTGGTAGGCATCCAGCCCCCCTGGCTAAGGGTGGTAGTAGTGGTAGGCATCCAGCCCCCCTGGGTGAGCGTGGTAGTAGTGGTAGGCATCCAGCCCCCCTGGGTGAGGGTGGTAGTAGTGGTAGGCATCCTGCCCCCCTGGGTGAGGGTGGTAGTCGTGGTAGGCATCCAGCCCCCCTGGGTGAGGGTGGTAGTAGTGGTAGGCATCCAGCCCCCTGGGTGAGGGTGGTAGTCGTGGTAGGCATCCAGCCCCCCTGGCTGAGGGTGGTAGTAGTGGTAGGCATCCAGCCCCCCTGGGTGAGGGTGGTAGTAGTGGTAGGCATCCAGCCCCCCTGGCTGAGGGTGGTAGTAGTGGTAGGCATCCAGCCCCCCTGGCTAAGGGTGGTAGTTGTGGTAGGCATCCAGCCCCCCTGGCTAAGGGTGGTAGTAGTGGTAGGCATCCTGCCCCCTGGGTGAGGGTGGTAGTGGTGGTAGGCATCCAGCCCCCCTGGGTGAGGGTGGTAGTAGTGGTAGGCATCCAGCCCCCCTGGCTAAGGGTGGTAGTAGTGGTAGGCATCCAGCCCCCCTGGCTAAGGGTGGTAGTAGTGGTAGGCATCCAGCCCCCCCTGGGTGAGGGTGGTAGTAGTGGTAGGCATCCAGCCCCCCCTGGGTGAGGGTGGTAGTAGTGGTAGGCATCCTGCCCCCCCTGGGTGAGGGTGGTAGTCGTGGTAGGCATCCAGCCCCCCCTGGCTAAGGGTGGTAGTAGTGGTAGGCATCCAGCCCCCCCTGGCTAAGGGTGGTAGTAGTGGTAGGCATCCAGCCCCCCTGGGTGAGGGTGGTAGTAGTGGTAGGCATCCAGCCCCCCTGGGTGAGGGTGGTAGTAGTGGTAGGCATCCTGCCCCCCTGGGTGAGGGTGGTAGTCGTGGTAGGCATCCAGCCCCCCTGGGTGAGGGTGGTAGTAGTGGTAGGCATCCAGCCCCCTGGGTGAGGGTGGTAGTCGTGGTAGGCATCCAGCCCCCCTGGCTGAGGGTGGTAGTAGTGGTAGGCATCCAGCCCCCCTGGGTGAGGGTGGTAGTAGTGGTAGGCATCCAGCCCCCCTGGCTAAGGGTGGTAGTAGTGGTAGGCATCCAGCCCCCCTGGCTAAGGGTGGTAGTAGTGGTAGGCATCCAGCCCCCCTGGGTAGGGGTGGTGGTGCGCATTCAGGCCCCTGTGTGCATATGTGGCATTGGTGATGGGCATCCCGCCCCTATGGTGCTGCTGTTGCTGGTGTAAGTATATTCAGCATCCCCGTGTGTGTGTGTGATGTGTCGTGTACGTGTTGTATGTGTTTTGTGGTTGGTGTCTGGCTTACCTTCTGCGCCATACGCGTCCGTGCCTGTTCCGGTAGTAAATGTAGAATATTGGTATGATCGGGACGAAGGGATTCATGGTTGGTTCGTGTCGTTCGTCCTTCTCATTGCTTGGCCTCGTCCTCGTCGCTTCGCGTCATCCTCGTCGGTGCCGTGTTCGTCTCGGAGCCGTGGATCGTGTTGTGGCGCGAATCGGAGCTTATGTGCGCCTCTCCCGGATGCTTTGACGTGCCGTGCGTAGCGACGGGTTCGGAGTGTACGGAAAGCGCATCGTACTTGTCCGGCCGGACGGGGCTGCATTTTTCCTTCTGTGCGACTCGATTCGGCGTTTCCGGATTCGCCTCGGTCGGAGAACAGGACCTGGTTTGGGTGAGTACGGCTCGGCTGGATTTTTTGCTGTTGTGCGCATCGTACTTGCTCGTTCGGTGTACTGTACGGATCGGTCGGGAAACAGGCTTTCGCATGGCTTTTTTCCCGACCGAATGGTATTGGGTGCGCCTCCGACCGAGATCGGAATCGACCCCATAGTAGTGAAATGTTTTGGTTTGTGCATTTGCCTGCGGGAATTTAATCCATGAATAGAATACCTCTGTTCTTTGTGATTCGTGCGCCTCAATCACGAAAGTCACTTGCCCACCCCTAATTGTAACAGCATATGCTACTAGTTTTAGGGTGACGGCATTTCTAACATTATCTGCAATGTATATTGCATCTGCATCGTCTTCTTCGGCTGTGAAGCTTAGTGCATTCCCTACATCTAGATCTCCCTGTTCGGTCATTATTTTTAGAAAAGAGAGCGTTTTAAGGGAACTGAGATAAGGTGTTATGCACAAGAAGGAACACTGTATCCTTCAAGCTTGATTAAACCAACAGCTAATACATAGGAATTTTCCTACTCAGTTACGGGGGATTTGTTCACTCCCACTCCAGACGTCTCTGGGGAAATGTGAGAAGGGGTCTCTGAGAATAGCACGACTGAACTACTCAGATTTGACTGTTAAATAAGTGCCAATACCAATGTTGGCGGTGCCATGTCGTGTACTTCCTATAAGACCTATATAGGATCTGCGCGTTTAGACAACATACACTGTGGGACTGGTGTCCAGACCGATTCCAGACACCCCCACTGGGTATGTTGGCCTGTGTACCAGCTAGCTCGCAATGCCACTATAACCTCCTCTTACCAAGGAGAGAATAGTTCTTGGCAACTATCGAACATGACAACCCTGATCCCTCAGGACCGTGGAAACAGTAACTTACTTTTCGCTCAGTCACTCGTGCTCACTTGTTCTCAGAGAGATTCACAGAATAAACGGTTGGGACGTTTTCAATAAGCATTTATTGAACAGTCGTTATTCTAGCGGAAAATAAGTGTACTGAAATCACCAGTAGACAGTATCATATATAAATGATTAGCAGCACTAAGAAAGTAAACAGATGGTAGGTTTTTAAGATTTTGCTAAAATCATAAATATAGGCGAGTATATAAAATACATGGCATTAAAATGTGTACTCCTATGATGCACCCTAACTAGATGTACCTAAGTGTACCTAGCATGTGAGTAGGTGTGAAGCCAAGAATCCCTCTAGGATAAAGCCAACCCCATTACCTGATGTGAGACTGCGGGACCCCGTTCTGGTCTCGAGCTGAACACCCTGCGAGGGATGTCAGACCACTGTGAGCTGGAGTATCTGCATGCAGGAACCTCAGCGTCTTGCGTCAGTGTGTCGGCATGGAAGTCGTGATCTCCTCTCCCTATCTCAGCAAGATGTGGTGTTTATACACCCTAAGGTATCCCCAGGGGGTTCTACCTTGCTGTGCCAGTGTCGGATTTAGGATGACGTCCGGAATTAACTTTATACACAGTTATTATGAAGGAGATGATAGTCCTGCTGTGATTCCAAGAAACTAAGAATCCTCATGCATAATTTATGAGGCTAGTGTCCAAGGAAAATCCCTACGTACTTGTGTGTAGTATTGTAACTGGGTAAAAGGTCAGTCCTTCAAATCCATTATGTATGTAGTATAGGAGAGAATGTAGGTGAAGGGATATGATGTTACCTAGACCTATATCGGAATGAAATATAACAATATGACTTACATGCTCCATACCACCATAGACATACGCACATCATAAACTATCCTTACTCATTACAAATGCCTGGTTACAGTCATCCCTCACTGTAGAGGCACAGACTACAGCTCACCTCCTGCCAGAATACAACCTTGTCTAAGTGCTTTAAGACCTATCACATCTACCCATTCATCCCATACCTTACACAGGATTTAACTAGTTGCATACTCTGAATAACATTATTCCATCTGTACACACTCACATAGGGTAAGTGGGGATACCTCATGTCTCCCACACAAGATCTGCCTGTGCACTCAACTCATACCTCACACTCTCTGACAATCACTAAATTTGTCATGCCACCATGACGTATGTATCTCCACTCCAACCAAAATTTAAAATACTCTTCACTCTCACCTTTACCCTTGTTTAAGGTAGCTCAGCACATGCAACATGAACCCTTGACTATACATCTGCAGCCAGGACGCATATTCCCATTAACACATCCTCCCATGTGTGGCAACTAAGAGCATGGTGGAGACTCCAGATCTTGGAGCATCTGCACAGTAGACAGACACACATCCTTTCTGTGCACTCACTGTCCACTTGCCTTACCACATGTACCACCTGGTAATTCAACAAACATCACAGCACTCATAGTTCAGCTTGGTGTGACATGGAACAGCATCAATCTAAGCTCAAATCAACACCCTTGTCAGTCACTCCACAAAATACAAATAACACACAATTCATATGCTCAACTACGACAGGTGTGTGGTTGCAAAATAAAATCCAAGCTGGGACAATCCATAAACACCATACTTGTAATGTCACAAAACAAAAGCAGGATGGCATGAACGACTTGTAAATGAGTAAGCAATAGACTATTAAGACAACACACACCTTGCCTAATAAGAATCCCTGCAGTAATTGGAGTCCTGTTGAGGCAGAGGTTCGGAAGACTGTGAGAATACTGCTCAACTTACACTCACCATGGGCTCAGGAAATGCACCAGATGTGTTCACAGCCATGAAGGGTTTTTGCCCACAGTGGCATGCCACCTGTTGCAAGATTGACATTGCCACTATTCTACAAGATCTGAAGAAGGTGCAGACATTGATTCACCACTTTCAAGTCACATACAAGTATTGTAATATCACTTTGTGTACATGGGTGTGTACAAAGTCACTGCCATGCAGTCAACATCCATATTTATTTTATTTTGTTTATTTATTTTATTTATTAAAACAACTTAAAAAGCGCGTAAATACCCATAGGTGTCTCAGCCCTAGTATACAGGTGAATAGATGAGACAGGTGCATTTCTGCACATCACAAACATATGCAGCATGCTTCACCTAAACTGTTGCACTTTGAGACACTTGCACTATGTTGACAAATGAAAGCATGACCTATGTGGAAGTGTGCTAAATTTTTTTAAAAGGTTTGTGACTTCATGTCACACTCTTACCCAAAACTGAAGTTGGCAATGACATCCAGGAATTGTAGACACAACATCCTTCAATACATACTGTCAAAGTGCTCATAGTCCATGGAACATATACAATCCATGCCATTATAACATCATTGTACATGTAAACTACCGATTGTACATGTTATACAGTTAACTGAAAAACAATTTGGTGGACACAGAAATTTGTAAACAAAAATTAAAACATGCTTTATTCAGCCTCAAAATACAACTTTAATGAATAGCAAAAGGCCATTGGCCAGTCCATCAATGTTCATTCTTCTGATGAGCCACAAAACATCATGCCCATCTAGTCTTCCCTGCACAAGTCCTGCTTTGGGACAACTCCCCTGGGAGGGGCATCTAGGGGGCATGCCAGGCACCACAGTGGGCAAACTAACGGGGACTGGGTTGTGTTTTGGGAGGGATGGGATCAGGAGAGGTGTCAGGGTCCACTGCAGTGGTGGATTCTGATGGCGTGGGGTGGGACTCCACTGCAGTGGTTGTCTCCAATTGTGAGGGGGACAGCTGTATTGGTATGGGCAGATAGAGTTGGGGATGGGGTGACCTGAACTAATTTGGGAATTTTAAAATTTTTGAGGGTTGTGTCGGGAATCGGGATGGGAGACGTCTCTTTAGTGGTTTTGTTTTCAGACAGAGGTACTGGGCTGGTCTGGGGAGCTTTCGGTTGCAGGAGTGGTTGTTTTCTTCTGGGACCGGGGGATTTTCTGAGGGGAGTTGTTGTTTTCTGTCGTTTCTTCTTGGGGGGACAGATGCTGATGCCGGTTCAGGTGGGAGGTACTTTCTCTTCTTGGGGGGATGTATGTTTGGGGAGGGAAGAATTCTATGGGAACAAGGGTGTGTGCCTGGGCTGAGGGGGGAACAGGAGAGGAAAGGGTAGGGATTGTGGAGGCAGAGGGTTGCGAGGTATGTGGAGTGTCTCTGGATGCATGTGTGTCATGTACTGTCACGTCCATAGTGGAGAGTATGCTGTCTGACCCCTGATGGTGCTTGTTTGTGGTTTGCAACTTGTGTCTGTGGGTTTCTGTGCTGCTTGTGGATGTTGAGGTGTGTGAAGGTGTGTGTTTGCATGTGCTTGGGTCAGGGAGGGTAGTTGGGACAGTGGATGAGGAAGAGGTAGGAGGGAGAGGTACTGCTGGAGAAGGGACAGTGCTGCCATCAGTGTAGAGGCCATAGCCTAATGTGTTCTCTGTAGGGCAGACATGTTAGAGTGAATGCCCTCCATTAAGGACAACATGTCTGTCGAAAGAATGGTATGTGCATGGAGGACATTCAGCATGGATGTCTGCCCCAGAGAAATCTGCCTCAGGAGGTTGTTGTCCTCCACACTGAGGGCAGCAGGGGAGACAGGGGCAGGGGGTGAGGTGCCTAGCCCAAAGGAGATGCCTCCCCTGCCACGGGAGCAGCCAAGGACACTGGTAATGGGAGCAGCTGGGAGGATGGAGATGGTAGTGGTGTTGGACTCTGAGGTTGTTGATCCAGTCAGTGTCCCCCACCACCACATGGGAGTCATCACTGGAGCTGTAATATGCTTCAGACCCTGCTGATGGAGTTGCAGACCCTCTCTGTCATTGGGTCCCCCCTACAACGACTCTTCACTGGACCCAGACTGATGTACTGCTCCCACCACATCCGTGGCACTGTCTTCTCCAGTGGCCGCTGATGATGCTGTGGCCAAGAATAGAAAATAATTTACTGAGTCATCCATATGTGCTTGACACATAGGTAACATCACAAATGATATTAGATATATACATAACATTGAGTGGAGCTATTAGCTCTTGCTACATTAACATACATGGCACTTGTAGTCTGCCAGTTAACCATTGCTCAATCACACAATATGTGAACAGCAACATTGGGTGTATCAACATCAAATTACATAACCAGAAGGTTGACTAATGGTGTAGGTAGCAGGGGATGTTTTGTCTTGTGCTCATGACAGTCTTGTGTCCTGACATTTCTGTCTCTTCTCCTGCAAGTGAGTTTAGCCATCACAATGGGAATATGAATCTCAGATTTGATATGAGACATGGTATACATCCTGCTATCCTTAGTCATCAAATGTTTTAACCATTGGCTCAAATGTCTTCCTTGTCAAACATTCGCAATGCGTAGTCATTGCATGAGTCATGTCACACAGTTAACATGGATTGATCACATTTGTCCTGTAGCTTTGCTTCTCTACTGCCACTTCACACATATGACTTTTATTGGGGAGACAGCAAGGCAGTATGCATAGCTGGGCTGATAGGCATGTGGCACACTGTCCTCTGTCATCTATGCACTGTGCCATGTAGCAGAATCCGAATGTTTTGCACATTGAAAACAGCTCAAGTTTCACAGATGTGAAAATGGTCTACAAACTTCCAAGTCTGATCACTGCAGCTTCACAATGCCTCAGGTGGAACAACATTCCACTGGCACATCTGGGTGCAATGACTGTAGAGACTCTTGTTACTGAACCAATATCCATCATGAGTACAGTCAACACTGTGGAACAATCCTGGCTAGACTGCACAAGACCCCATTTGAATGGGCCAAGTCTGAATGTCCCTCACTTCGATTACACATTATACACACTTTCTACGGCTGATATTGCTCCTGTTTAACATCTCATTTTTGTAGCCAACTCAAATTTGATGCATATTTGACATCTCTGAATCAGCCAGGGATGCATCAAACACATTGTTTACTAAGCCATCAAGTTGGAATAGTCAATGCCATTTACACACATGTCAACTGTTGTTACTGTGTACCTCACATCATACCTCACAAGTGCAGCCTTGTTTCCATCAGTGACAAACTGTGTCTGACACTGAAGGGCTTGTGTTTTCAACCTTACAGAGTAAGACACATGGACTCACTTTTTAGAATGGTGAGTACGGACTTTTCAACATTATCATGGGTAAGGTCAGTGTGACATGTGACTAGAGTTAGCCTAGCTGTGATTGTCCCATGGGATACATGTGATTACACTTAGGAGCACAGCTGGGGCCAAACATTGGCACACAGACCAAGACAAACTAACCTAGAACTGAACATAGACAACACATTCTGCCAAAATTGTTAGCACAGGCTTTCCATAATTGAGTGCTCCAATCACAATATACTTCAATGATTTGTTCAAACCACTCACCCTGCAGACACATGTCAAGCTATGGGATTCATGCTGAAGCTCATCCACATGCACATGTGTTCAGAATTTTGGATGAACACATGTGCATGTCACTACTATTACTACCCTGAACATAATTTACTCACATGTCCCTGATGAAAGGGGCATTACCTGCCATCTATTGATCCTTCGGCATATGCATCTGGTGAAAATAACTGCACGTTTGGCAGACTTTCGACATGTAAAAGTGCCATCAGGCTAAGATCTTACAACATGCATGATGTTAGGATTTCGGCAGCAGATGCCCTTGTAGGAGAAATGTCGGTACCTTGATGCATGTGTACTTCCCTCGTTAGTTCACAGAGTGAGTTCTTTTGTGACGACCCCTAACTGCTATAAGAGGCCATCTCACCCAGTTGCCAATGCTTGACTTACTATCCCTAACTAGTGACCACGCCCCCTTCGAGCTCGGATTCGAGTACCTGCTCTCTGGATTGATTCCTGTTATCCGGCTTGAACTCTTCTATCCCGAGTTACCTTATCTACTTCTGCTACCCCTTAGAAGTTCTGTTCCTTCCCTGACGAGTGTGTGCCTCGCTGATCCGCTCCTCTCCCCACAGAGCCGGCCAGCGTGCCACGCCTTCCTTTGCTGACCTGCCTTCGTGAAAGCGTGTGTACCGTTGATCCGCTCCTCTCCCCACGGAGCCGGCCAGCGCGTCACGCCATCTTTTCCTGTCCCGCTTTCGTGAAAGCGTGTGCGCCGCTGATCTGCTCCTCTCCCTACGGAGCCGGCCAGCGCGCCACGCCATCTTTTCCTGTCCCGCTTTCGTGAAAGCGTGTGCGCCGCTGATCCGCTCCTCTCCCAACGGAGCCGGCCAGCGCACCACGCCATCTTTTCCTGTCCCGCTTTCGTGAAAGCGTGTGCGCCGCTGATCCGCTCCTCTCCCTACGGAGCCGGCCAGCGCGCCACGCCGTCTTTTCCTCTCCCGCTTTCGTGAAAGCGTGAGCGCCGCTGATACGCTCCTTTCCCTACGGAGCCGGTCAGTAATTCTTTGAATCCCCACTCCCCTTAAACAAACTAGGGGACTCTCCCTCTTTTGAATAACCCAACGTGACCTTGAGTGATTGAGGAAGTGAGTGGTTGTGTTTGTCGTCCCTTAGTAGTGCATCTTCCCAGTATTCCCTTACCTGCACTTCCTGGTCTTTCATCGATTGGGCCTGGGTTATGCGCTCATGAGAAATATCAGAATATCCTGAGACTCTATCACTGGTAAGTGAACTGCATATGTTGGGAAGTGACATGCATTAATGTTCTTGACTGCTGTTTAGTTCTTGAGGAGTAAAGCCAGTCTTATTTGTTATCTCTTTATTGTTTAGCTTCTCTGTGGAACCAGCTCCCCACTACCACGCTACCTGGTGTCATCTTTGGGGAAAGAGTGGTGGTCACTCTATGCGTTATTCCCCTTACTTTTGGTTAGCAGCGTCTTGTGAGTGAGTTACTATACCTCCTCCAGGAGTTGTTGTCTAAAGGTGGGGGGAACTAATTTCTTTGCTCCTGTGGAATCTCACGTGGATTGGACTTCAGACCCGACAGAAAGTCAAGCCCAAGAGTTACTTCCACCTGAGCAAAGATGAATACTGACGGGGCTAGCGCCCCTCTAGATCCCTCTCTCCACTCATCTTTATTAGGTCCCTCAGTAGAGGAACTTGCGGCAGTTCTAGTTGAATTGCAATCGGAGGTAGGGAGGTTAAGATCTGAAAATCAGAGATTACAGACAGAGTTACTACAATCAAAGTCACAGAATTCACTAGATCCTAGGAACCCTGGTACCCTTCCAAAGACCCGGAAAAGTTACATTCAGCCTGCGCATTTTTTAGTTCCGTCCCATAGTCCCAATTCCTCCACAAGGGTAGATGGCAACATACCTCCTGTTCACTTTACTGTTCATACTCCCAGCCCAGTTCCACTAGCTATGCCAGAGAGGTTCAACGGAGACAGTGCTAGATTTAGCGTCTTCATGAACCAATGTCAGCTACAGTTCCTGTGTAAGGCGGCATCGTTTCCAGATGACGCTGCTAAAGTAGCCTTTGTTATATCTTATTTAGCAGGCAATGCTGCAGATTGGGCTGTTCCATTGGTAGAAAACAACGATCCATTATTATATGACTATATGCTATTTCAGGATAAGATGAAGAGTCTTTTTCGAAACATACCTTTATGCAGGCCAGCGATAATGCTCTTCTCAATCTTAGGCAGGGATCCAAGGACCTACTTACGTATATAACTAACTTTAATAGGCTGATAGCTGAGACGCATTGGCCTGAGGAAAAAAGAACCTCTCTGTTTTATCGAGGGTTAAACGATGAACTTAAAGATTTGTTGTCTCAAATAGTAGATCCTCCCGAAGACTGCTCTGCCTTCATAGATATGACGGTCAAGTTGGATCATAGACTCCATGAAAGGAAAGGGGAAAAATCACGTCTTACTCCTTCTAAATATATGATGTTAAGACCTGAAAAGAAAGACATTAAAGACGTTGCTGAGCCTATGCAGATTGGAGGACTGAGGAGTCCGCTGTCTGCTGAAGAAAAAGACAAAAGGAGAAAGAACAATCTCTGTTTATATTGCGGTAAAGGAGGACATTATGCTCGTGAGTGTCCAATCAGACCTCGTTCCGTTGCTAAGAAAATCGCAAGTAGTCTTCTTCCTACTTATATGGAGGAAAACTAGAAGACTTGAAGAAAGCAGAGACCAATTCTTCAAGTGTTGTCTTTTCTAAGGTCTCTACCACAAAGAAAATCTTTCCCCTAGTACCAAGACACTTTACCTTGTCCATTACTTTGGTGATATCTCCTCAATGTCGAAAGAACATGTCTATATTATTGGACTCAGGAGCCACAGGGAATTTTCTTGATATTCAGTTAGCCCGAGATGTCGGAATCCCTTTCTTATTGAAACCTCATCCTGAACCGGTGAGAGCGGTAGATGGGTCTGAGTTATCATCTGGATTGATTACATATCAGACTCCCCCGATTGTAATGGTGTGTAATAACGGACATTCAGAATCTATAGTCTTTGATCTAATAGACACCCCCAATTTCGGCGCTATCCTGGGGGTTCCCTGGCTACAAGTCCACAATCCCCAAATAGACTGGGTGACTCGAACAGTGACACTAAAATCTCATCATTGCATGATAAACTGTTACCAAGAAGCAAGTGAATGGAACAGTTCGCTTTGCTGTGCGGTACATATAATGTCCACAGTTCCTGACCTTCCGGCGCACTATGAGGAATACCTAACTGTCTTTGACGAAGTTAAAGCCTCTGCCTTACCTCCGCACAGAAGCTATGATTGTCGCATTGATTTAGTACCCGGAGCAACCTTGCCAGTTAGTCGTATTTATGCCCTAACTGCACCTGAAACTGAATACTTACAGAAATACATCGAAGAAATGCTGGAAAAAGGGTTCATACGTCACTCCACATCTCCAGTGTCCTCTCCCATCTTTTTTATTCCAAAGCGAGAAGGGGGTCTTCGAGCGTGTTTGGATTATCGCGCCCTTAACAAAGTCACCATAAAGAATAAATATCCCCTACCACTTATTTCAGTTCTTTTGGATCAGGTACGAGGAGCTAAGATCTTTACCAAAATAGATCTTAGAGGAGCCTACCATCTCATTCGTATTAAACATGGAGATGAATGGAAAACAGCATTCCGTACCAAATTTGGGTTATTTGAGTACTGCGTGATGCCGTTTGGTCTTTGTAATGCTCCAGCGGCATTTCAATTTTTTGTTAACGAAATACTAAGAGAATACCTTGATGTCTTCGTGATCGTCTACATCGATGATATCCTGATTTATTCACAAACAGAACAAGATCATATTATCCACGTTACGAAAATCTTGAAAACATTGAAGGAAAACCAATTATTCGCCAAACTTGACAAGAGCACCTTCCATACCACCAGAGTGGAGTTTCTAGGATTTGTGATATCTCCTGAAGGCGTACATATGGACCCCAAAAAGATAGAAGCCTTGGTTAACTGGTCTAGTCCCTGTACAGTAAAAGAGGTGCAATCTTTTATAGGCTTTGCCAATTTTTACCGCAGATTTATAGATCACTTTTCTGAATTATTAACACCCATTACTCGACTTCTGCGGAAAGGAGTACAGTTTGAATGGAATCAAGAAGCAGAACGAGCCTTCTGCATTTTAAAGGAACGATTCACTACCGCTCCTGTCATCAAACATGCTGATAATACGCAACCTTATTACGTTGAAGCAGACGCTTCTCAGTATGCGGTGGGAGGAGTTCTCTCTCAAAGAGATACTAACACAGGACGCTTGCATCCTGTTGCTTACTATTCTAAAACCCTATTGCCTGCTGAACAGAACTACACAATTGGAGAACGTGAACTATTGGCCATCAAGCTTGCCTTCCAGGAGTGGAGACACTATTTGTTAGGATCCCCACATATAGTTACCATCTACTCTGATCATAGAAATCTCCAATATTTTCGGTCAGCACGAGCACTCACTCCCCGTCAAATGAGATGGGTTTCATTCTTTAGTGAGTATGATTTCGTTATCACTTATCGCCCTGGATCTCAACATGGCAAGGCAGATGCACTCTCTCGACTTGGTCCAGAGAAAGTTGCCTCTCCTGAATGTTATCCCCTTTTTTCTGACAAAAAGATTATAGGGGTAGAATGCCATGGGGACGTCACTCCCTTGGGGTTTATAGACAAACTAAAAGAATACTACCGTACCATCCCTTCTGAAGAATGGGAAAACGATCCCCTGAATCAGATCAGAGACCAGCTGTATTATCACGAAAACAATTATACATACCAACTGTTGCATTGCAAAAACAACTATTGCTCTGGTGTCACAATAGCTCACTGGCCGGACATCCAGGGAGTAGCAAAACCCTCAAGATCTGTCAGAGATGGTTTTGGTGGGAAGAAATGGCCAAAGATATTATAGCCTTTGTCAATTCGTGTTCCACCTGTGCTCGACAAAAAGCCTCACATTGTGCTACGGCCGGGTTATTGAGAACCACTGCCGTTCCCCCTGGCATTCCATTAGCATGGATTTTATTACAGATCTCCCGAGAAGTCAGGGATACAACACCATCTTTGTAGTGGTAGATATGTTAACCAAGATGGCCCATTTTGTCCCTCTAAAAAACTTACCCTCATCCAAAGAATTAGTGCATATTTTTCTAGAACATGTAATCAGATTACATGGTCTTCCTTCGATAATCATTTCAGACAGAGGGGCCCAATTTGTGTCCAAATTTTGGCAAGGCATGTGTAAGACACTGGGTATAGATCACAGACTCTCCACAGCTTATCATCCCCAAACCGATGGTCAAACCGAAAGAACGAACCAGACTTTAGAACAGTATTTACGTTGCCTGTTAGCCACAATCACAAGTGACTGGTCCCGAGCTCTCCCTATGGCTGAATTTGCCTATAACAATTCCACACATTCTTCTACTGGTGTGTCTCCTTTCTTTTTTACACTAGCACAACACCCTAAATTCCTGCCTATTTCTCTTCCCTCAGAATTAGAGAGTATCCCTGCTCTTAAAGATCATCACGAAGTTCTTTTGTCCAACTGGGACAACGCAAAAAAAGAATTACAACGAGCCAAAGAAGCCATGAAACTACAGGCTGATAAACACAGACGTCCTGAACCTGCTTATCAAGTAGGAGACAAGGTGTGGTTATCAACTAGAAATCTGAGATTGAGAGGCTCTAAAAAATTACAACCTAGATACATAGGTCCTTATCTGGTAAAGAGAGTAATAACACCTGTTACAGTACACCTGCAGTTGCCAGACGACATGCAAATACACCCTGTATTTCATTGCTCCTTAGTCAAAAGATACATACCCCCTCTAGTCCCTGAGAAACCACCTCCCCCAATAATCATAGAGGGTGAAGAGGAATATGAAGTGAACATGATTTTAGATTCCCGCAAACACAGAGGCAAAATACAGTACCTCATTGATTGGGTAGGCTATGCCCCAGAGGATAGGTCCTGGGAACCTGCTGAAAATATTCATGCCCCTGTGTTGATTCGCAGATTCCATCCTTCAAAACCCCGCCCCAGGAATAGGCCTTTGGGTGGGAGAACTGTTAGGATTTCGGCAGCAGATGCCCTTGTAGGAGAAATGTCGGTACCTTGATGCATGTGTACTTCCCTCGTTAGTTCACAGAGTGAGTTCTTTTGTGACGACCCCTAACTGCTATAAGAGGCCGTCTCACCCAGTTGCCAATGCTTGACTTACTATCCCTAACTAGTGACCACGCCCCCTTCGAGCTCGGATTCGAGTACCTGCTCTCTGGATTGATTCCTGGTATCCGGCTTGAACTCTTCTATCCCGAGTTACCTTATCTACTTCTGCTATCCCTTAGAAGTTCTGTTCCTTCCCTGACGAGTGTGTGCCTCGCTGATCCGCTCCTCTCCCCACAGAGCCGGCCAGCGTGCCACGCCTTCCTTTGCTGACCTGCCTTCGTGAAAGCGTGTGTACCGTTGATCCGCTCCTCTCCCCACGGAGCCGGCCAGCGCATCACGCCATCTTTTCCTGTCCCGCTTTCGTGAAAGCGTGTGCGCCGCTGATCTGCTCCTCTCCCTACGGAGCCGGCCAGCGCGCCACGCCATCTTTTCCTGTCCCGCTTTCGTGAAAGCGTGTGCGCCGCTGATCCGCTCCTCTCCCAACGGAGCCGGCCAGCGCACCACGCCATCTTTTCCTGTCCCGCTTTCGTGAAAGCGTGTGCGCCGCTGATCCGCTCCTCTCCCTACGGAGCCAGCCAGCGCGCCACGCCGTCTTTTCCTCTCCCGCTTTCGTGAAAGCGTGAGCGCCGCTGATCCGCTCCTTTCCCTACGGAGCCGGTCAGTAATTCTTTGAATCCCCACTCCCCTTAAACAAACTAGGGGACTCTCCCTCTTTTGAATAACCCAACGTGACCTTGAGTGATTGAGGAAGTGAGTGGTTGTGTTTGTCGTCCCTTAGTAGTGCATCTTCCCAGTATTCCCTTACCTGCACTTCCTGGTCTTTCATCGATTGGGCCTGGGTTATGCGCTCATGAGAAATATCAGAATATCCTGAGACTCTATCACTGGTAAGTGAACTGCATATGTTGGGAAGTGACATGCATTAATGTTCTTGACTGCTGTTTAGTTCTTGAGGAGTAAAGCCAGTCTTATTTGTTATCTCTTTATTGTTTAGCTTCTCTGTGGAACCAGCTCCCCACTACCACGCTACCTGGTGTCATCTTTGGGGAAAGAGTGGTGGTCACTCTATGCGTTATTCCCCTTACTTTTGGTTAGCAGCGTCTTGTGAGTGAGTTACTATACCTCCTCCAGGAGTTATTGTCTAAAGGTGGGGGGGAACTAATTTCTTTGCTCCTGTGGAATCTCACGTGGATTGGACTTCAGACCCGACACATGAGTAAAGATAGAAGTGCTACAAGGCACATACTCACCCCCTCCTTGCTGCTGTTTGGCCTTCAACTTCCCATCCAGGTCAGGGAAGACCACCGCTATGATGCGGATCATGTGGGGGGTCAGAGTTTGCTGCCCGCCTCTCTTGCCAGGTTGTGACAGGCCCAGCTGGACCTTAGCTATCTTTTTGGCCCAGCCACGAAGGTCCTGCCACTTCTTGTGGCAATGACGGATGCGGCCATATGCGACCCCCACGTTACGCACCTTCTTGGCGATGGTCAGCCATATCTTCACCTTCTCATGGTAGTTGACCTGTAAGGATGACATGGTGACAGTCCCTTAGTTCACATGCTACATGTTTCTGAGTCAGACACTTCTACACATAGATCATGGTCAGATTGGCAAAAATGTCTAAGGGGAATGCATATGGCATCATGTGCATAAGTCCTGTGATCAATGACAACTCTGTCCCATGAGAACAGTGATGATATGTTTGCCCCAGTACCCACACGTCTAGAGCAGTGTACCTGCCCAAAACAGTTCCCTACACACATTTAAACTTGCAAAAACCCAAAATGAATATTTACAAATGAGATTCCTAATGCCAGTAATGCACGGTTATTGCACATGTCAAAGGGCAATGCACTGTAATCCTCACTCACCTGCTCCTCTGGTTTGCCATACATCCGGCTGTGAAGTGGCAGGAGTGTGTCCAGCAGGGCCTGGTTCTCCTCCTCAGAGAAAGCTGGGGCCCTGGGCTGTGTCCGTGCCATAGTGGCTACCAGAGGATGTTGTAACAGTAGCAGAGAGATGGGGAGGTGCAGGAATGAAGCAGGTAGTAAAGGCAAGTGCAGTCTCAGGGAACAGACAGACATATATCTAAACAGCAGAGGCGGTCTCAAAACCATTCATCAAAAGTGATAGGTTTGCGTCAGTCCATTTGTCTGAATCGGTCCAATGCATAACATTGCTTTCAAAATACACGCCTACTGCGATGTTCAAAAACTCATCATCGCACCACAATTGACTTTGATACATTGGTGATGGGAGGTAACTGAGTCGGTTTCCATGCGCTGAAGACATGAGTCCAAACGTGCGTCGTTCACCATAACAACCAACAGCCAATGGCTGTCACCGAATCGTTTCGGATGCGGCTACCGCGTTCTTTGAATACTCACCCGCGTCGCTTACCATAACAACCGACAGCCAATGGCTGTGACCAAATCGTTTCAGATGCGGTTACCGCGTCCTTTGAATACTCACCCGCGTCACTCACCATAACAACCAACAGTCAATGGCTGTGACTGAATCATTTCAGATGCAGCAACCGCGTCCTTTGAATACTCACCCGCGTCGTTCACCATAACAACCAACAGTCAATGGCTGTAACCAAATCATTTCGGATGCGGCTGCCGCGTGCTTTGAATACTCGCCCGCGACCCTCACCATAACAATTAATAGCCAATGGCTGTGACCGAATCGTTTTGGATGCGGCTACTGCATCCTATGAATACTAACCTGTGTCACTCACCATAACAACCAACAGCCAATGGCTGTGACCCAATCGTTTTGGATGAGGCTACCACGTCCTTTGAAAAATCGGTCGTCAGAGCACACACTGCTTTGATTATTGGATTTTTGTCATTTACATGTGTGGATGCACTTTTTAAATGATAAAAGTGACCTTTAAATGGATAAGAGGCACTCCCACGAGGAACAAATCTAGTTATCCGCATAGTATTGGTCACAGTGCCCATTATTTTTGTGTGTATGTACATGTGAATTCTTGTCTTGTCACTGCATTTGCAGACTGTATGACCCATTGTGCAATTGTTGTCATTTCAGACTGTAGATGTCTGTTGTGTAAGTAATGGCTAAAGCTTTTACCATTGGATGAGTAGACAGTAAAATTATTCTACATCTTCAGCTTGTTTGTGAAATGTGAATTACTAGTCTATCTGTGTGGCCAAAACTGCAGTGTATGGTGTTGGTACATAGTTTAACATCATCAACATGGAACATAGTTTGTGTATGAGATTGTATGTGTAATGTAGACATAACTACATGACAGTGTCCAACCTGCGACAGTGGTGGGCATGATTGAGTATGTGAGATGGTGTGCATATCAGGTGTCACACATCTCTAACATTACATGTTCCTATTCGGTCTACCTATTGAACACGTAATTGTTCACAAAAACATAAAAGTTTAATAATTTTTCTAAGGAACATTTGAGTATGTGATGCTTGCTTACATTAATGATGTCAGACACTACTGATGTGTACACTACGCCACTCTAAATGCTGTGTCACCATACCTTGGTAACATGTCTGAGTAGGGTACTGATGCTGTGAGATGTATCTAAGGTCATCCTTTTTTATTGAAATCTGTATTTCAAATGATCTGTAGCTTTAGTTGTGTTCAAATTTCATGTTCTGCTTGTCTGAATGCATGTTGCTTTGTACATTGTGACCTGACACCAACTGTATTTACACTCTACACATAGGTATCGCAGACGACCTCCAGTCCACAGGCCCTTTCCAGACCTACAGACCATGGAAGAACGTGACACCATCAGGAAGTACCGATTCACCAGGCCAATAATTGAACAGTTGTCTGCGCAGTTGTCACCTCATCTGCAGCCTGGTCACACATATCCAACTGCACTGATGCCCAAAGTGAAGGTTATGGCAGCTTTACATTTCTTTGCCACCAGTTCATTTCAATACACAGTGGCAACATCTGGTGGAATGTCACAAACCATGTTCAGCTGTGTTCTTTGTGATGTTTTGTGGGCATTTCTACATTACCTGGAACACTACATTAAGTGCCCCACACCTGGTGTTTTGGCAGACATCAAGGATGACTTCTATGCATTGGGAGGGATACCCCATATAATTGGCTTGATTGATGGCACCCACATTGCATTGGTACCACCACAGTCAAATGAGGTGGTGTATTGCAACCGCAAACATTACCACTCCATCAGTGTCCAGGTGGTATGTTTTGCTGACATGTCCATCTACCACGTCTGTGCACGTGTTCCTGGATCGGCACATGATGCATATATTGTGAGGAACAGCACCATCCCCCGTTTGATGTCTCGGCTACAACCTGACCATGCCTGGCTTGTTGGTAGGTGATGTGGCATGTGTGTGTTGTGTGTAGATTGCATGTCAGATAATGCACAGTTAGCCAACAACTGATTCTATGTTGTATTTTCAATGTAGTAGACTCTGGGTACCCCAATCAACCTTGATTACTGACACCACTCCGTAACCCCAGTCACCCTTGCAGAAGTGCTATAATGAGGCCCATGGTAGGAGCCGGCAAGTTATTGAGCAGACGTTTGGCCTCCTGAATACAAGATTCTGCTGTCTTGATCGGCCAGAAGGAGCCCTATAATATGCACCATTTTTGTTTATTTCAAGTTTTGTATAGCGCGAACATGACCCAGGCAGGTATCTGAGCGCTTTACATAAGGGATGCGGGAGACATAGATCGAACGCTATGGGAGCAATTTAGGTCAATATACATCAGTTACAGCAGTGACAAATTGGACTGGACCGTGATATTGGCCAGTTAGCAATTACAACAAGATAGATCATGGTAACAAAGTCAGGTAAGAACAGGCAGGGGGACAAAGGAGCAAAGCTTCTAGTTCAGGTTATTGTTCATCCATAGAGCTTTCACTTCCCTTTTGAAGGCAAGAGTTGAGGGAATTAGTCTTATTTCCACAGGTAGGGAGTTCCATATTCTCGGGGCAGTCCCAGAGAAGGTACGTTTGTAGGTTTTCAGTTTTTTGAATTTCTTTGGCTTGAGGAGCAGAGTGATGGAGCTCCTTGAGGGCCTGGCGCTACCCGATAGCTCGAGCTTATTTGTCAGGTAGATAGGGGTATTGAAGTGTAGTGCTCTATGGGTCATACACGCAATTTTTACTGGATCCTTGCCTCTAATGGGAGCCAGTTGAGCGCTTTAACCCGTTGACCGCGGCGCGAATTCCGCCGCGGTGCGGGTTAAATAATGAGTGGGCGGGTCTGGGACGGCCCCCGGCCATCCTCCGCACACGCCCACCGTGACGTCGGAGGGCCGGGGGCCGTCCGACGCATCAAACGGGTTAAGGTCAGGAGAGATGTGATTGTTTTTCTTGGAACCCGTGATAAGTCTAGTCGCAGCGTTGAGAGGTGCTCTGAGTGGGGCTAAACTGAGTTTCGGGGAACCGCATAGAGTAGCACTGCCGTATTCAAGTCTTGAGATGACTAGTGCTTGCACCGCTGATTTGAAGTCTTCTTGTGGTAGGTAAGGTTTAAGTTTTCTAAGGATGCTTAATTGGAAGTTCGCTCCTTTGGTAGATGCTCTGATGTGATCTTGCATGTTTAGGTTCTTGTCCAGTACAACACCCAGTGATTTAGTGGAGTCAATTATGTGTGGTGTGCAGTTGAGAGCGGTGAGGTTGGTTAGGTATTGCCCCACAGTGGAGGATTGCCTAGTCGGAGAAATGAGGAGGAATTCAGTTTTAAGGGCGTTTAGTTTGAGGTGGTTGGAAGTTAGCCAGTTTAAGGTTTTGTGCAGGGTTCCGTTGAGTGACTGGATGTATTCAGGAGAGAATAATTTCATGTACAGTTGGGTATCATCAGCATACATGTGATATTGGATGTGGAATCTTTGAGGATTACAGTCTGCGGTTCAATGAAAAGGTTGAAGAGCGTGGGGGAGAGTGAGGACCCTTGAGGGACACCCAGAGTGTAGGGACTGGAGTCGGATAGGGTTTGATTGGTTTTGATTCTTTGCATTCTGTTGTTGAGAAAGGAGGCAAACCATTTTAGGACAGTGCCGGAGAGCCCCATCCTACCTTCAAGGAGGTTAAGTAGGTTGTCATGTTTGACCGTATCGAAAGCAGAAGAAAGATCGAGTAGTATTAATAGGCAGGCTTCATTTTGATCAAGCAAAGAGAGGGCATCGTCCACTATATGCGTGATGGCCGTCTCAGTGCTGTGTCCAGCGCGGAAGCCCGATTGGAAGAGGTCGAGGAGTTGGAATTGTTCAATGTGTTTGCGCAGTTGTTCATGAACACATTTCTCGAGGAGTTTTGTCAGGGTAGGAATGTTTGTGATTGGTCGATAGTTATTCCGGTCTTCAGGGTCAGCCGTGGGTTTTTTGAGAATAGGGAGAACTAGTCCTGCCTTCAGGGAATCAGGGATCTCCCCTTGGAGAAGCGAAGCGTTAATGATCTTGGACCAGAGCGGGGCTAGGGTTCCTACCATTTCTTTGAAGAAGTTGGGTGGGAGGGGGTCATTGAAGTGTTTGGAGGGTTTCAGGGTCGAGAGTATGCTGAGGATGTCAGCATCATTGACAGGCACGAAGTGGCTCCACGAGGCATTGTTTTTTGGGGAGGGGCAGCACAGCGCAGGAGGGGGGCAGGTAATGAGGATTCAGGCGAGGGTGAGAGATTGATTAGAGCCGACTTGAGGTCCGATTCGATCATTTTTGCTTTTTCGAGGAAAAAGTCAGCAACGGAGATGCGGGGTGACTGGCTGGAAGTGTTATTAGATTGTGACTTAATCAATTCAAAGAGTATTTTCGGGCGATTTTTGGCTTTGTCAAGTTGGGATTTGAAGAAGGTTGCTTTTGCCGTTCTGATGAGTTTATTGTATCTGCTCCTTTTTAGTCTAAGAGTTTTGAGTAGATCAGTGGATGGAGCAGCTCTCCAGGCGTGTTCTGCTAGTCTAAGGCTGCGTTTGTCCGAATTTAGGCTGCCATTGAACCATGGTTTGGAATCTTTGATGGGCTTTCTTTTTAGTTGAAGGGGGCAGTTGCATTCAGGGCAGAGAGCATGGCGTTGTTGTAGTGATCAGTGAGGTCGTGAGGTCGTGAACGTTGGCCATGTTAGCAGGGGCAGAGGGGAGGTAGTGCAGTGAGATTTGAGCTCATTAATGTTGGTATTATGGAGCGCTCTTTTCCAATGTTTCTGTTTTAGAGGTTGAGATCTGTTGGAGTTCCAACTTTCAAACATACGGAAGGTGATATAGTGATGGTCCGACCAGTCACAGGGGAGAATAGAATCAAGTTGGATGGAGTTGGGATTGGCGATGATTAGATCAAGGGTCGCGCCTAGGTTGTGAGTGGGACTGTCACAGTATTGGGTCAGGGAGAGATCATGTAGGAAGTTTTTGAGAGTATTAACTGCCTGATCATGTGGGTCATTCCAGTGGAGGTTGAAGTCTCCAAGGAAGCTCTTGGGGCAGTGTTGTCCCAGGTTGGAGGAGATGGTTTCCATAGTACGTTCAATAAAGTGGGGATTGTCTCCCGGCGGGTGATAGAAGATGTGAAGGCTACAAATGGGTCTATGCTTGCTGGAGATATCTATGCATAAGTATTTGCAGGATGAGAGCGTAGCAAAGGGGGACTGTTTAACTGAGAGAGAGCTGAGGTAGATGTAGGCTATGCCTCCTCCCGTTTTCTTAGCACGATCGAGTCTGATAATGCTGTGACTGGGCGGGACTAGAATGTCCAGGATGGGGCCCGATGAGTCAGTGAGCCAGGTTTCGGTGAGGATTAGGAGGTCCAGTTCCTGAGCCAGGATGAGATCAGCAAGTACTGAGGCATGTTTCACCGCTGATCTACAGTTAAGTAACAGGCATTTCAGGTGTGTTTTGTGTTCAGTGTGTGATGGTAGCGTGATGGGTATCTGCATGAGATTGTTGGAGTTAAGGGTATTGGTGTTGAGTCGAGGGGCTCTATACGGGTTAGGTGTAATGCATTTAATAGCCTTCGTGCTGTCATGTTTGAAAAGGTGTGCCACAACATCACCGCTTGCTGCATGCTCCACAACCTGGCTATATGGAGGGAACTACCACTCATACAGGACGACGAAGACCAGCAGCCGCCAGCGAGGGAGGATCCTGGACTGGGACATGATGACAGTGGGGATGATGATGACAGCTCATCCAGAACTTTTTCACGTAAGTGTAGGTATGCAATGAAAAGTAGGGGACTACCCCCAAGTGTTTGTAGTTGTGTTGCTGGTAGACAATGTGTATGTATGCTTGTGAGTGTATGAAAATTGCCTTGATGTTAGTTGTATGATAAGTTTTTTTGAGATGGAAAAGTTGATATGTGCAGTGTTACTGTGAATCATAGCTGGTGTCCACACTGTAAACCTTGTGCTTCAGATGACATTGTTTGCTAAATTGAACAGGCTTAGTCCTGTGTGCCTAACTCTGTTCTATGTTTTTCCTTACCAAGGTACTTTGCCGTGTCAACCCGCAAGTTGTGACTTTGCCAGACCCCTGATGCGGTGACCAAGTCCAAGATTGGACTGTTTTGTAAATCTATGGCACGCACTTCCTTTTGGACTGATGGACATTTTTCTATACTTTAAGAGCATTTTGTTACTGTGTGATGTCCTTTGAAATTAGGTTAAGGCGCCAGGTTATATCAGGAGAATAAACCTGTGCTACATAATGAGTTGTGCCTTGTCTGTTTTCACACATTCAAAGGTTATTTTGAAACTAAACATGCTCCATGATGCACTGGTTTGCTAACAATGTTTGTTTATTGTGCTTGCAAATGGTGCTAGTATTTTAAGCAATAGACTTGCATTGCATCTGTAACATGTCCTACAGGTTGTGTCATGACCTGGTTGTGTCTATCTATCATGCTGTGACAAGGTACATATACTCACAAGCCAGTAATTTACTTATTTTAAGTGATGTGTTACCAATGTTGTAGACACTTTCTTCTTTGAGTTTTTCAACATCATTTCAATTATTACATTTGGCATTGAAAGTCACAACATGACCACTTTTTTTGGTGCACCACAGTCAGGTCATCAATTTTGTCCATGAACCTGTCCAGTTTGTTATTTTGAGCTGCCTGCTGCTGTTGGATGGTCCTGAGGACCCCAACGACCTGGCCAAATTCTCCTTAAGAATTCTCATATGCATGGAGGATTCTGGAGAGGTTTTGGGTCTCCTCATCAGCAGCACCAGCTACATAATGGTCCTGGTACCCACGGCCCCTCCCACCACCCCTACCCACCCGAGCAGGACCAGTTGGTGCTGGCACAGTCGACACAGAGCCTCCTTCATCGTTGGCATTGGTGTTGTTTGGCAACTCAAGAGTGCCCCGTGTTGCTGTGCTGTTGGTGGTCTCCTGGGCTGCTGTATCCATGCGGGTAGGGGTCAGCTGGGTGTTGGCAACTGACCGGGAGTGGTCGCAGAGGATCTGGATGTTGCCTCTGCTGGTGCTGTGGGGTGACCCAAACCAGAAGGGCCAGGTCTGTCTTCGTCGTCCGAAGAATGATGAGAGTCATCAACGCCGGAGGGCTCCTGGTCGACCAGAGTCTGGGCCTGGCTGTCCTGGATGGTTCCAGGTGTGTCCCCAGTTACCCCTGTGGGTACAAACATAACACAATGACTGCTGTGAATGTCCACTGTCCCTCAAATCATACACTTTACATAGGCTACTGAACCTAATGATTAATTATTGTAGATAGATTGGACTCCTTCATCCTTGAGGCAGGCCTATTTTTTGGAATTGACTATGTATTTGGCACAAGAGGGGGATTGATGGACATGTCCAGGTATGTGCATAAATGGGCCTGTTGTGTTTAGTTTACATTACATCTACAAAGACATTGACTGGTTCCTGACACCCTGTGAATGACACAAGTGTGTTTAGGCTGTTCACATTTTTACTTTCACAGTGAGATACATATACTTTCTCTCCCTATGTGGGTACTTTGTTGTGCCTGTCTAATGGTCTTAGTGCATGTCAGTAGCAGTCACATTGGTTGGCTGCCTACACACTCACATTCTGTTAACTTAGCCAGAATGTTGTGGGACTGGAGTGATTGAGGTGCTTCTTGTTATCATCTCATTCTACAAGTGTGAATGGCTGTGAGTAGCAAAATTGTGTGACTGGTTAACTTTGTGGCTACACAGATTATGTACTTTGTACATTGACTCCATGGTCAAATTATTTCACAAACTCAGCTTTCTGCAATTTTGTGACAATGAACTATGAAAATGTGATGTTTGAGTGCTTGTTCTCTCTTTGTGAAACTTACAACCCTCCTCCCACCCAGCCCCACCAGGCCATCAGAAAGAGTGTTGTCCAGACAATGTTTGTAAGTGTACTTGAAAGATATTTGTCTATGTTGACTAGTCTTTGTAGCACATAGGCAAGTTGTGATAGGTTCAGACAGCAGTCCCCAGTGTCTGTCATCTGGCTAGTTCACATGAACTCACAGTGAGATAGACATAGCCCACGATGAAGTGGTTTTCCTGTGTGTGTTTAGGAGTGTTTGTGGTTCTTCCATGTCCCATCAGGCCCAGTCTTACATTACATATAACCCTCCTGCCCAGTGCTAACAGGCCAACAGGACATAAGCTCACCTCACAGTGTGTCAGAATGTCCCTGCCGGCTGTCTGGCACTGGGACTGACTTGGAGCCAACTCCCCTCATGGCCTTGTGCACCACAAAGCAGGCCCCAGTCTCTGCCATTTTATGGTTGGATGTCCACTCACTGTCAGGTAATCATGGTTCTTAGTGGTCTTGTATGGCTGTTTGTGGGGATGAGTGTTTAAAATGCCCAGACATCCCATCGGGCCCTGTACTACGCACACTCTTTCCTGCATGCAAATACAGCACCCCTGGAAGTATGCTTTCATGCGAGTGAGTGATTATGTACTAACAAAGCTGGCTGACACTGGTGCCTGGTGTTTTGAGCAAAAGTCACTGTTGATATTTGTGGAAATGTCAGACACCAGTACCCAGTGTCATGCATCCTGCTATCAAAATCACTGTGTGTACGCTTAGTTCCTGTTGGTCTGTTTGTGATGGTAGGGAAGGTGTATGTTGTCCAGTGCCTGATGTGAGTTGTAGGTTTTGAAATACTCCTCCTCCCACCAGCCCAGCTAAGTCCTCTGAGTCTATGGCTAACTGGCAGTGAGGGTAAGTGTGCTGGCAAGGATGCTGACACTGGTGCATGGTGTTAAACCTGAATCCAAATCCCAACAAGGCCTTGTGCCTAAAACACCATGCACCAGTGTCAGGCATCTTGCTGTTGCACTTCCATTCAGTGTCAGGTAGGCATAGGCCCAGGTGAAATGCTTGTTCGTGGTAGGTGTAGTAGTGTTTACCATTACTCCGACTCACATCAGGCTCTGTCCTTCACACACTCTTTCCACCCAGATAAAACTGACCACATGGCAGAATGTTTTAATGACAGTGATTGGAAATAGATTATCAAGATGTGTGACCCTTGTGCCTGGTGTCTGATTTATCCACAAATCCCAACAGGTACTTGTGGTCCAAACACCAGGCCACATTGTCAAACATCTTGTCAGTGCATTGCTGCTCACTGTCAGGTAAGCAGAGTTTCTGGTAGGCTAGTTGGGTTAGGTGGATAGAGTGTGTGTATGACAAGGCCTGATGTGAGTTGTAGCCATTGCAAATACACCTCCTCCCACCCAGACCTATTTTCCTCACAGTGCGGGTAAGTGTACTGGCAAGGTGGCTGGCACTGGTGCATGTTGTTGAACTGGAAGGCAACTCCCATCAGAGACCTGTGCTCCAAACACCATGCAACAGTGTCAGGCATCTTGCTAGTCCACTTCCCCTCACTGTGAGGGTGGCTTAGGCCCAGAGGAGTTGGCATGGCTGGGTGTGAGGATGAGTATTTGCAATGGCAACAAGTCACATCAGGCATTGTCCCACACACACCTTCCCAGACAGCATCAAAAGCCTACCTGTAACCCAGCTTCCCTGACAGTGAGAGTGAATGTCCGTGCAAGTTGTCTGACACTGATGACTGGTGCGTAATTGTCCACAACTCCCAGTAGGCCATCATTGTCCAGACACAAGTCCACAGTGTCAGCCATTTTTTCAGTAGATTTCAACTCACTATCAAGTAAGCATGGTTCATGGTGGTCTGTTTGTGCTGTTTGGGAGGAGGAGTGTTTGCCCTGACTCCATCTCTTACCTGGCTCTGAACTCCACATGCCTTCCTACCCATCCTAAATATCTTACCTGTCACTCTACTTTCCTGGCAGTGAGTGGCAATGTGCTTCCATGATGTCTGACACTGATGACTGGTATCTGATTTATCCTAAACTCAACAACAGTGCCTTGAGCTCCAAACATCATTGCACATGGCCAATCATCTTGCCAGTATATTCTCAGTGACTGTCAGGGAAGTTAAATTCTATGTGGGCATGTTGGTCTGTGTGTAAGGATGAGTGTTTGCACTGACTTCAACTACCATCATTCCCTGTCCTACACATACCTTCCCAGCCAGCACAGGCAGCAGACCTGGGACTATGCTATCCCTGATGGTGAATAGAAATGTACTATCAAGATGACTGACACTGGGGACTGGTGTGAGGAGCACAAGGCCATGATGGGGGTTGTGGTCAGGCTGACACCATGCAGCAGAGTCAGCCATCTTACTAGTACATTTCCACTGACTGTGAGGGTCGCATAGTTCCAGTGGGTCTGTTTGGGCTATGTGTAGGGGGGACTGTTTGCTGCGACTAGAAGTCCCATGGTGCCTGTACCCACACCGCCATTCCCAGCCATCCCACAACAGCCTACCTTTGACTCAGCTTTCCTGTGAGTGAGTGGAAAAGTACTGTCAAGAAGCCTGACGCTGGTGCATGTTGTTTGACTTGACTACAACTCCCCTCAGGCCTTGTGCTCCTGACACCATGTAGCAGTGTCAGCCATCTTGCTGTACATTTCCACTGACTATGAGGCTCTCATAGTTCCAGTGGGTCTGTTTGCTCTGTGTGTGAGGTTGAGTGTTTGCACTGACTTCAACTCCCATCATGCCCTGTCCAACATACACCTTCCCAGCCAGCACAGGCAGCAAACCTGGGACTATGCTATCCCTGATGGTGAATGGAAATGTACTATCAAGATGGCTGAAACTGGAGACTGGTGTGAGGAGCACAAGGCCATGATGGGAGTTGTGGTCAGGCTGACACCATGCAGCAGTGTCAGCCATCTTGCTAGTACATTTCCACTGACTGTGAGGGTTGCATAGTTCCAGTGGGTCTGTTTGGGCTATGTGTGGGGAGGAGTGTTTGCTGCGACTACAAGTCCCATGGTGCCTGTGCCCACACCTACCTTCCCAGCCATCCCAAACAGCCTACCTGTGACTCAGATTTCCTGTGAGTGAATGGAAAAGTACCGGCCAAGATGTCTGACACTGGTGCAAGTTGTTTGGAACACAAGGCCTTGGTGTGAGTTTGTGAGAAGTATGTACTTGGTTAGAGTTTAGGGCATTTTCAATTTCATTGCAGGTATTTTTGTTATCAATCTGACATACATATCACATGCTCTTTGAATCTAGTTTTTTATATGTTAATACTGTCATTTGTTTAACTGTATCCTTTACAGTGATGTCTCTAGAGGTGTAATTAGTAACTTTATTTGAATGTGGATTGTGTACTCACCTGACTCTGTTGCTCCTGGTATTCCATAGATGCCCTCTGCTGGAAGGATGTCACATACCTTCTCCTCCCAGGAAGTGAAGTGGACAGGTTGTGCAGGAGGGCCACCACCAGTCTGCTGGCTTTGGGCGTGTTCCCTGCCCATCAGCTTCTTGACCCTCCTTCACACATCATAGTACCTGTTCCTGATATCATCCATTGTACGCATGCAAGGTGCTTGAGCATTCACCTTGTTAACTATCTTCTCCCACATCCTATTTCTCTGGGAAAAGGGGGTCTGTTGGACTTGGTTTCCAGATAACTGTGGCTCTACTCTGACAATTTCATCTACAAGCACTTCCAACTCCTGATCTGTAAAACGTGGCTGCTTCTTTTTGGCCATGGTGAGGGTGAATGTGAAGGTGTGGTGTAAAGGTGAGTGTGAGTGTAAATATTAAAAAGAGTGTGTGTCTGTGAGAATTAGTATAAAATAAAATCTGAGCAAGTTGTCTGGTGTGTGAACTGAAGTGTGAGTGTGTGAGGCAGAGAGCAGGGAATGTGTGGTGGTGGCTCCTTGGACCTATTAGCAGTTGTGGCAAAGGATCATGGTCATGGTGTTTTTCGAGTCTTCAATGGTTGTTTTGACTGTTTTGACTTTCCTCCCTTGACATTTGATACACAGACAGACATGGTTCCGAAACCGAGTGACATGCATCTTCATCTGCCCCCGTGTTAATTATGAGTCAGATTCGTGACAGGCATGCTATTCTTGAGCGTTTCCAAACGAGTCAGTCACATCGGTGCTGTTCCCGGACGCTTCGTTCAGAAGGATACCGTTCCGTACGACTCGGTTGGAGTTTAACATGGGATGCATCGTACTCCGTTGCTCGGAGGGCTCGCAGTCGAGTCGTTCAGAAAGCATTACTGATCTGATTCGTTCACAATACTTTCCGAACGAGATCTGAATCGACCGCACAGTCTAGGAGATTCCTACTGTTGGGAGGAGTCTTTCCGTCCGACATCGTAATCAGCCCCTATGATGTTAAATAAAAACTATAAACATTAATTTTGTATTATTAATAAATAGAAAAAAAAACTACCCAAAAAAATGTTATTCACATCTTCTTGTCTAAATACAATATATTGTTAATAAAACCCATTGTATGAAAACGTATGTGTCTCATTTTTTATACTTAATTTATAAATCAAATTCCTTAATATAAATATAACATTGCAAAAAATATACATAACTAACAAAATATATTTAAATAGAAATATAAAGCCAAACAAAATATTACACACTTACAAATATTATAATCCTAAACTTTTAAAAATAACAAACCCTAAAAAATTAAGGGCCTCATTACAATGCTGGTGGGACCGTCACTGTGAGGCCGTAGATGGCAGTCCCACCGCAATCGGACCATGCAAGACTGCCCGCCACATTAGGATGGCGGGCGGATGACCATCCGACACAAATCCGATGGGCTCATGGAGTCCATCGGACCGTCGGACCGCCTGCAATCCCTACAATGGTGACGATGCCTGCTCAGGCACCACCGTAGGGATTACAATGTCAGTTTCTGCTGGCCGTTTCATGGTGGTTAACCTGCCATGAAAAGGCTGGCAGAAAGTGACTAGGGGGCCCATAGGGGGGGTCCCCCTTCCCCCGACCCTCTGATAAGGGTCCTGGGGGCACCTATGGTGCCCCATACATATCCCTGCACCATGTGGCAGGCACCCCATGGTGTCTGCCACATAGAGCAGGGATATGTGTACTGTGTATACAAAATCTATAGATTGCGACCGCCTTGAAAGCGATCGCATCATTGGGCCTCATTAGAATGGTGGGCGGACTTTCGTCATAGACGGGACCGCCCAACAGGCTGCTGGCAGTTGTGCACTAGGCATTATGATGCGACTGCCACCACGGCGGTCGCAATACCTATATTTTGCTTTGCGGCGGGTGCTGCTGGCTGTAGCACATCCCACAATGCAAACATGGGACACTTTACATGTCCCTGCACTATGTGGCAGGCACCATGCGGTGCCTGCCACATGGTGCATGGATATATTGGGGGGCACCATAGGTGCCTCCCAGTGCCAACAGCTTAGGGCCAGGGGGTAAGGTGGGCCCAGTATGGGCCCCCAAAGTCCCTTTCCACCTGCCTGTTCATGGCGGGTTAACCGCCATGAACAGGCGGGCAGAAAGGGACACCGCAATCCCTACGGCGGTGACTGATAGGCATCGCCTCCATTGTAGTGACTACGAGCCCCTCCGCCACACCGGCGGGCTAAAGGAGCCCATTGGATGCGTGGTGGCGGTCTTTCCAACTGCCACACATCCGCCCACCATTGAAATATGGCAGTTGGATGTGATGGTATGATGGCTGTGGGACCGCCACCGACAGGCTAATTCCTATGGCGGGACCACCGACAATTAGTCGGACGTCCCTATTTCCAAAAGGATGGCATTCAGACAAAAGTCCGACCACCACCATAATGAGGCCCATAATAACCAAACTCCAAATCAAGTAATAAAAAATAATATATTGCAATAACCTATTAAAAACACTATTCCAACTCCAAACTAAACAAATTCTAAAGAAATCTGGACACCAAAACATAATAAATTACTATTCCAACTCCAAATTAACTAAATCGAAGGAAAGTGCTGGCCATTAAAACATAAAACATTACTATTCCAACTCCAAACTAACTAAATAAAGGGAAAGTGCTGGACATTAAAGCATAACAAATTACTATTACAACTCCACACTAACTAAATCCAGGGAAAGTGCTGGACAATAAAACATAAACATTACCAGTCAAACTTCAAACTAACAATAATCATGAAAAATACTACACCCTAACCCAGAAAATCGTATAACTAATCAAATTCAAGATATTAAAACAAAAAAAAAATAAACAAAAATGTATTACTATTTTGAAACCAAATTAATTAAGTAAACATTAAATACATAATAAATAAAATAATACATTTTCTAATACTACTCCTACCTCCAAAAATATTAAATTATCATATAGCAACCTCAAATTGTTTATTTCATAATTATGTAAAAAAATGTCCCCCCAAAAATATACAAATAAACTATTAAATTACAAATAAACTTAATATTAAAAATGCAGATGAACTTAAAATTTACACAATTATTTCTACATTCCCCAAAAAATCATTTACATTTTTTACAATTTTGTAAATACAAAATATACATTATAAATAATTATATTGAAAATATTTTTAAAATATTTTTTTTCTTCATATTTTGCCCCTAATTTATTTACAACTTAAAATACTTTTTTAAAACAGTTATAATTTATTAAATATTGTAAGATTTTAACAGATCCAAAATTAAATATTCTCACATTTTATATTGCATATATGTTTTAAAATTATGAAATATGCCAATTTTTTCTTTTTTATTTAAAAATGTTACATTTTTTTTAACATTTTTAAAACAACAATTACAACTACTAAATATACCTTTTATATATTTTTCATGTAATAAACAGAAATAAACGAAAAAATATATATATAACTTCAACTAAATTATTTTTAAAAATTTTAAATAATTTTTAAATCATATAACTTAAATAAAACACAATTTTTTTCATTAACAATCCCTCATAATCAAACAAAATACAATTACATCCCAAAAAATGAATTTAAAAAAAAAAATGTTTCAAATTAATTAAAAAAATATCTTTATTCAAATAAATGACAATAATAAATACAAATCAAAAATGTTTTAAAATTATTCATTTCAAACAAATATATTTCAAATTACTTCCCACCCTTACCCCTTTTAAACCCAACATCCTGCTCCTAAAAAATATAAAACAAAAATGTAAAAAAATATTTTATTTGCTGAAAACAAATAAATACAAATATAAAAAATATAACTTACAATAATAAATACAAAGGTTTTTAAATTATGCATTTCAAACAAATATATTTTTATTTACTCCCCACCCTTATCCCCTCTAAATCCAACAACCTGCTCCTAAAAAATATAAATCGAAGATAACAAAAATATTATATTCCCAAAAAAATTTAAAAAACATAACATAACTACAAATACCATCAACAAAATAAACTAATATATTACAATGCAAAATACAATTACAAAAAAAATCGATATTATAAACAACTGTATTTTTAACATTGATATTTTCAAAATCGATATTTCGACATTCTTCATCCACGATATTCTTAATCTTGACTCGATATCCATGTCTGTCGATATTTCTACTTCGATTTTCTGTCTCTACACCCTTTCGAGGCACTCTGCTATATGCACAAAATACACTCCCAATCCGGACCTCAGTATTTGCAAAACCTTGACTCTCCTTACCATCCCTACCGCTCTCTATGTTCCAGCAATCAGTCTCTGTTCACCGTTCCTAGAGTTAGGCGCATCCGGATGGGCAGTCGGCCTGCCAATGGCCCCCAAAGTCACTTTGCGACAGCCTTTCAGTGTCGAACAGACCGACAAGGAAACGCTGTTGGAAATCGACATCGTAATCCCGATGGCGGAAACGCTGTCCATAGGAGTGTACGATGTGGTTCTGACCAACATGAATATGCCGTGAGTGGGTCAGAACTGAGTCAGAATGACCGCGCAGTTTACGTTCCGACCACGAATATCGTAATCGGGCGGTTGGAATGTAAACCGACCGAGTCGGTCAGTCGGGCTCCGAAGCGGTTGCAAAGATTCCGAATGTCAGGAGGAGGCTTTCTGCCCGACATCATAATGGGCCTCTAATTGTGAAACCGTCAATCTGACAGGCACCCATCCCCTAATTAAAATGGTGAGTATTTGTTACTAGAACAAACCTCTTATCTCACATGTTGATCAGCCTACTAGGCTACCAGACAAACCAAGGGGTTCCTGCTGTGATATTCAGATTTTGTAAATGAAGTGAATACAGGAACTATTTTTAAGTTTCTTATTGTCTGTTATTGTGTTATATGCATCTTGCAGCCTTGTAGAAGTCATGTCACTGATGAAACACGTGTTGGCTGTTTTTTCTGATGTTTCTTCCCTTACATGAAGATCTTTAACAGTAAACAAAACTTGGATTGAACACTTCCTGACCTCGACTTATGGGACTGATATTAGACTACACTTTAGAGTGCTGTGATATCTTTTGTATACATGTTATGAGCGGTGGCCCTTTGAATCCATCACTCTGCTTGTGACACCATTTGTAGTAGGGTGTCTGATATTAGTTAGCACCATGTCACTTTTTTGTTACTAGCCACTTGTTGTAAACGCCCACGTAATTTGTTGTTTTGTAGGATGTGCAATATCATTAACCACTACTACCATTTTGCATATATACTTTACAGTATCATACAAGTTGTATTAGTTTGTAGGCACTATAGCGGTTGGTAGACAGAAATGCTGTTTTGAGTAATCAGTATACTTTTAACATGCAGGGAAACTACTGGTACACTACTCTATTGGTTTATGTGACAAAGGACAAGATGTACGAAGATTTTATCAGCTCGCAAACGGCCTGATTCGTATCGTGCCATTTGCGACTTAAAAAAGCATTTTTACACATACAAAGTACTATTTGGGGATTCAGATAGCTATTACTGAATCGCAAATTGAGTTTGCGAGTCACTATTAGGAAGGGGCACGCCAAGGGGATCTTTTCCTAATAACGAGGTGCAGGCGCATGTATGAATGTTTTGTAACCGGAATGCGGTCGCAAATCATTCATACTTAATCGACTCCGTGAAGGAGGTGGTAAGCCATTTGCAAACAGGAAGGGGTCCCCAAGGAACCCCTTCCCCTTCGTGCATGTGGGCGCCAACATATTTTTAGAGCAGGAAGTGGTCCCATGGACCAATGCCTACTCTTAAAAATGAAACGGAAACCTCAGTTTTCTATTTTAAATGCATCCCATTTTCCTTTAAGGAAAACGGGCTGCATTTCAGAATAAAAAATGTCTTTATTTAAAAAGCAGTCAAAGACATGGTGGTCTGCTGACCCCAGCAGGCCACCATCCCTGTGAGTGCCAGCCATTCCCAGTGGATCGCAAATTGTGACCTGCCTCATGAATATTAATGAGGAAGGACCCTTGCGACCCATTTAGAATCACAAACAGTGTAAAACACACTGTTGTACATAGCTGTTTGCAGTTTCCCAATAGCGAATCGCAAAAATTCGCTATTAGGAAATCACAAAGTCTATGTACATCTGGCCCAAACTATATGCAGAAGGTGTACATTTTAAAAATGTATTGGTTTATGTTTCCAGTATACTGGTTTATATTAACAGCACAATCCTGTGTCAGTTTAGTGCATTTGTATGCACAGTGAGCACTAGGGCTGTATTATGGTAAATGCGCATTTTCATTGTTTGCGCCGGGTGCACTTTTAAAAAATTGCACCCGGCGCAAGCAGTGAAAATGTGCACTATTACCATGAATGGGCTGCCCCAGGGCAGCTGCAAACTGGTGCTGCCCTGGGGGCAGTGCATTCATGTAAAAAATGAAGCAGCTGCTTTACAGCCGCTCCGTGTTTCCACAGTGCAGGCGGCAACCCGCCTGCACTTTGAAGGGGGATTAGAGATCCCCTTGCAAGAGGGTGATTCAGGGCAGCGCACTGACAGTGCACCACCTTTTCGATTGTACACTCCCAGTATACCACCTGAGGGCTTCTGTGCCTCTGTGCCCACGTCTGAAACACAGCTCGGGCTCCGAGGCAAAGGGATTCCCTTATTTGCATGGGACACGCCCCCATGCAAATGAGGAAATGCCCCCTGCTTTATGTGTGCCAGCATTATAGGTATTACAGAAGGTGGCTGCACAAGCGTCTATGGCCCCTTCTGTAATAGCAAAGTGCTGCAGAGGCAAGCAAAGCGGGTACAAGCACCCGTTGCGCCCCCGGGGCACTTTAGGTGATTCAGCCCCTGATGTATTTATAACTCATTTGGTTGCATGCACAACATACTGGTTTGTAGGAATACTGTATTTGTTTGCGTTCATAGTGAACTGAAAATAGGCATAATACTGGGGTTTCCTTGCATTATCTAGTGCTTTGCACAGATAATACAGTGATACACAAGTCTCACGTATTATCTGAGATGCATATTGTTTCCCCCATATTGTATTGGTTGCATTCATAGCACAGTGACCAATGTGCATATGATATTGATTTGCAAGTATAACATATAAGTGCTAATGTGGACTGATTCACATATATATGATACTGGTTCAGTCTTGTAATATACAGGTTTGTGCACAGTGATTTGCATACATAATGTACGGGTAGACTTGCATTACTGCATAGTTTGTATACATAATTAGGCTTTCCTGTTTTCAGTTTCTATTTTTGGTAAATTCTGGTGGGATTTTTTCTGTGTTTTCCTTGTGATGTCAGTACTTTAAATAAGTAGTTACACATTTTTGTGCCATTAAAAACAACATAAACTGTTTTTTCTGGTGTTTATGCAATGTTTTCCTATTAATATTACTTGCTTTTTACACTGATAGTGCATGGTATATAGACAGCGTAAGTACAGTTTATATGTTGTCCAAAAACATTATTCAAAATCAAACTTATTGCAGTACACCATATAATCCTTCTTCAGTGAGTCTTTGGTCATGCGCGCTCACTCTTTCTTTCCCACATAAACTTTTGTCTGTGAAAATGCCTCTCAACATTGGCACTTGAAATAGGCAATACCAAAACAGCCAGTGCACAATTTTCTAACTCGGGCCACTGACATAGCTTTCCATGCCAATACTGGTGCACCTGAAGATTGGGATACTCTGGGACAGGTTCTGCAACATATGCATTGAACTGGGTGCATAAGCCCTCAGAGTTATTAAAGTGGTCAAAAAAGAATCTGCACTTTTGAAAGACCGGAGAAAATTCCCCTTTACGGAAGGAATCTAGAACTTGTTCATAGTACCACAGTGAGGCTTCACTGACTTCAAATGCCATGTTTGGTGAAGGGACATATTTTATGCATCATTACAAGCCATTTCTCATACATTGTAAAATAAAACTTCCTGAATTGCTCCTCAACATTTCTTTGCTTACCAAGTGGCAAGCACTGTAACATGGAACATGTTGCTGTGCCAAAGTCACTAAAAGGGTTGCCCAGCTTACTATCAAAGAGATGTTTTATATCTACACCAATTATGCTGAACACTTAGGGCCCCATTACGATGTCGGTCAGAAAGAAAAGTGCCCGACTCCTTGTCGGATTTGGTTCCGACCGACTCGCATTCAGCGGGTCCACCTGACCGATTATAATGCTTCCGAACACCGTTCTGAAAGTCTCCCGTTGACGTCAATGGGAGCCTGTGTTCTGAGAGACAACACAGGCTCCCATTGAAAGAAGGGGTGGTTGCCGAAAACTTTGCACCCTGTGGCCGGCACCCTATGGTGCCTGCCACACTGTGCATGGTTTCAAAGGGGGTACCCCCTCGGCCCACAACCGGAGGCCTTGGGATGAAGCGGGGCCTGCTAGGGGCCTCCAAAGTTGGTTTCCAACAGCCTTTTCATGTCGGACAGACCGAGTCCGAAAGGCTGTCCGAATCCGACATCGTAATCCATTGGTCGTAAACGCTGTCCATAGAGCTGTACGATTCGGCTTCGACCGACTCAGACTCTCTGAATGCTGGTCGGAACAGATTTGGACTGACCAAATAGTTTCCTTTCTGACCACAACCATCATAATCGGTCAGTCGGAATTGTGTCTGACTGAGTCCGGCAGTTAGGTTCCGACACGGTTTAGGGGAATCTGACTGCTGCTCGGAGCCTTTCCGCACAACATTGTAATCAGCCCCTTGGTAGACAAGGGTGTTTTCAGACTCTATTTTCTTTATAATGTACACTAAAGCAGTCATGTTTTCCTCTAAAAATCTAAGAATGCAGTAGAGTCTACTTTTTACACATCATTATCAATATGCAACCAAATATCCTCACATTTCTTGCCTTTGGCATCATCACTCAGCAAAAATTCTGTAAATGGTTGCGACATGGATAAAATAGCATTCAGGGCCTCTAGGACTGAGAACCACCGGCTAAATGACACAGTTAGGATGACTCTTTCTTTGATGCCTCACAAAGAGCAAAATGACAAATATTTGCGTTTTGGTTCCCACACAAAACAGTGCAACAGAATAGAATACAAAGTCAAAAGCATTCTTCATTAACTCTGAAGATTGTAAATATGCTTTCAGCATACCTTCTAGTAAGTGGCAAGGATCTCTTACATGGAAGCACTTTGACTTATGTATCGATTCGACAGGCCATCACACAACTTTTTCATATATTTAGCTGAATCACTGCAAATACAAACAATATCACTCCAATCTTTGTTGAACTTGGTAAGAACTTGTTGCAGAAGCATTTGAAGTGACACTGCATTCCATGTTTTCCAAAAGTCCGGTGTCATGTTTTCACCACTGTCCCAGATGCTTGGTGACAGCACTCTTTTCACATATAGCTGTCACTACACCTTGCATTGAATGTTTATAGCCTGGGGTGTTTGGCAATTCAACTACTATCAATACTGACTCACTAGAAAAGGGGGCTTATGTATCAAGGGGTTTTACTCGCTCTAAGTGGGTAAAAGTGATGGTACATATTGGGAAAGATTCTTGTGAAACCAGCCATTTTACCTATCAGTGAATGATCAAACATAGCCAAAATGCCAAATATAATTTTGATATTTTCTGATTCTCTGCAGTTCATAAAATAATTAAACAAGACCTAAAACATGCTCTTAAAACCTGCATATTTAAATCAAGGACCACAAAACTGAAAAAAGTAAAAGGAAGAAGAAACAATATTTTAGGGACATCCCTAAACAACAAAACTCAAGCAGAATATTATTAGCCCAGCCTTTCTTGCTGCTACTTTGCATAACAAAGTTACATTGTGTTGGCCCCTTCAGAAAGGCATACAAATGACCTTTTCCTTTCTTTGAATGACATAGTTTGTGGTTGTACAGGTGTTTTTCAGTGTTTATATGTTTACACTCATGAGGATTATTTCCCTTTTGGTGGGGTTTTATCAGCTATTATAGGTTTAAACCTAAAAAGGATAGCCCATACATAATATATTGCTTCAAATTTGTAATAAAATGGTTCATGACTGTAATATATTCATTTGAAAACATTAAATGCTGGTTTGCATGCATGCCATACTGGTTTCCATGCCTAAATAGCAGATTGGTATGAATAAAATCTTGCGAATTTTAAAATACGCATTTTGTACAAAATTCCAAAATGACTCTATTAAGCCACATGTAGAAATTACTACTACCATGTGAGGTTGTGAGGTTTGGTTAATTGAGTGGTTGAGTGAGTGGCTGTATTGGAGGTTCTGTCATTAGCACAAAATGCATCCTCTTGTCCAAACTGTACACAAGAGTATTTTGCACTTACCATGTAGTGCTAAATGCCTGTTTTGCATTTTGCATAATTTTTACAGAATGTCGCACAATTACCAAAAGGAAATTGAGTAAATTTCATACACACATATCGCCACTGAACATGTATCTAGCATGAAGATCTTCTGCAGTAGTGAATCATGTCTGTGTCCATAAAAATCTGCAGACTAGAAGTCTGTGAATCAAAATGTATCACTTTTGGGTGCACAACATTTTATTTGTGCAAATTTCACTTGCATTCACAGTAAGTTTTAAAAATGACCTTATTTGTTTACAATGCTTGCAATTAAAGTGAAAGATGTCAAAACTAAACTGTACATAAGAGATGGTTTGTATGCATTATGCCATGTTTTTATAAATGTGCACTGTATTTTATTGCTCTAATAATGCAACTGGGTCATATGTAAACACAGCTAAACATCTATTACTTTGCTTGCCCATTGATGTGTATGCATTAATTACTCATTGTGTATATAAAATAAAGTGGTCGGCACACAAAGTCATGATATATAAATACAGTGCACTGCTTTGGTTCCTTAATGTAATTGGATCATACACAGAAAAAGTGGGGTCATGCGCATATTCAATGATTTATGACAGCAGAAAGATTGGTTTGCGTAGGCTCTACAGGGGCAAGAGGGTATTATCCCCTTTACAATGCTGCTCCTTCCACACTGATCGGTGCAGAGGAGGCAGAGTGATATCCCCTGACAACGATCAGGAAGTGAAACCAATTGACATATATGGCACCCAATTGTTTCATTTTTCCATCTATCACATCACCATGCTGTTTGGCATGTGTGCATCACACATCAGTGAGAGGGTGGAAGCTGAAATGGAAGTGATTTAATTTCAGCCTCCCCAAAGAAGTAGGTAGGAGGAAGCCTTTGGTGCATGCATCTCAATTTCTCCTGTGTGCCTCCCCAGCATCAGACGCTGGCCTCACTGATGGGGTGAAGAATATAGTAAACTGTTGAGAGGTGAAATATGCTCCAAGCATACATAAGCACATGAATGAGCCTTCTCAAACTCACCTTCTCCAGGCAGCAAATACACCAATCACTCAATATACAAACACACAATATTACCCACCAATTGCTCAATTCAGAGCCATATAGCATGACACTCATGCTCCAACACCGCTCCTCTCCCACACACAATCAACCTTCAACATATGCAAAAGAAAACAACTCCACAACAATCTTCAGAACTTCACATCCCCATATCTATCCCAATACAAACCCACCATTTAGACTTAACTCCAGAGCCCCTCCCCTCCATTTCAAACACACCACCACCAACACACCCACACCCACAAATATGTCTTCTAGGACTTTTGGAAGATGACAATGAAAACCACCAACAGCATTCTATTTCTCCCACAACAGTTAACACCTCCAACAATATCACACCACCCACAACTTCAGTGGACAACCCTCCTTCAGCACAAACTCTTGCCACCTCGAAAATAGATTCAGAAATGCTCATTCTGTTTTAAAAAACAAGTACCACATACTCAACCTATTGAAAAACACCCAGCCAATCCTACTTCTCATTGCAGTATCATGGCTGGGGACGATATGGCACTGGTATTGCATAAAGCTGTTACACCAGGATATACAACTGTTTCACAAAAAAGCATAGGCAATAGAGGAGGCAGCTTACCCATCATATTTAAAGAAATCAAATCCCACCAAAGCTGAGGGTGTTTTATTACAAGGTTGTGAGCCCCCCTTATCAGATGCAACCCCACACCAACTTTGTCATCTTACTTTCTCTTTCTCTGCAGACCATCATCTAGCAATGCAACATTCCCAGACACATTGCTAGACACAATTTCTAACCCTCTTACAACATACTCAAACCTATGCATCCTTGGCGACCTCAACATATGTTTTGATAAACTTAATATGCCATACCCCAAAACCATCCTCATTGGCACAGACAACCGACAGCAACTTTTTCCTAACCCCATACACATTTTTGGATACACATTAGATATATTTTTCCAACCCAAACCTAGTTACACTCCATAGAATTACTCCTGACACATGGTCAGACCACTTCCTCATTGCTTTCTAACACAAGACACCACAACCCACCACAACTAAAACCATCCTACCCTCTACCATATACTGATCATAGAACAAGATGATTTTGTAGGAGCTAGAAAATCTACTTACCTCGAACACAGATCTGGTCACCATCAGTTTGGTTCAAACACTCTATGACTGGCTTCAGAGAGCTTTTGATCTCCTAATTCCTCCAAAGGCATCTGAGCATAACAAACCAAAGCACACTCCGTGGATTAATATAGAATTTAAAAAGATCAAACAATGAAATGCTAAGCTTCAATGCAAATGGCTCAAAACAAGCAAGTCTGCTGACAAGATAAACAAAACAGACACAACATAGGGCCTAATTATGATGTCGGTCGGAAAGCCTCCGAACTGCAGTCGGATTTTCCTAAACCGTGTCAGAACCCATGTTTCCGACTGACTCGGAAACGTTTCCGACCAACCGATTACGATAGAAGGTAACCATTCGGTCTTTCTTACTCAGTTCCGACTGGCATTCAGAGACTCCAAGTCGGTCGGAGCCAAATCATACAGCTCTATGGACCGCATTTACGACCGACATATTACAATGTTGGATTCGGACAGCCTTTCCTAATCGGTTTGTCCGACACGGAACGGGTGTTGGAAACTGACTTTGGGGACCCCGTAGCAGTCCCCCCTTCACCGGGAGGCCTCTGGTTAGGGCCCATGGGGGTACCCATGGGCCCCTTCTTTAAAACAATGCACAGTGTGGCAAGCACCATGGGGTGCCTGCGACAGTGTGCAAGGTTTTACGCAACCACCCCTTTTTTCAATGGGATCCTGTGTTGTCGGTCGGACTCGCCGAACCCGAGTCGGTCGGAACCAATTCCGACAAGGAGTCGTCGGATTGCTTTCAGACCGACATCGTAATGAGTCCCTTAATGTACAAGTCAGCATAGAAAAAGCAAATCTGTACTATTCTAACCAAGTCAACAATGCAAAGTGTGTCAATAAATAGTTCTATAGAATACTTACTGAATTCCATAAGCCAAAATGCACAGGAACTACCAATTCCATAAATCAAACAAGCTGACTAACCATTACAAATCTAAAGCAAATATGTTTGATATCTACTTAAACAAAAAAACTTACAGCCCCAACCAGTTTCTGACAATACCTGCAAGCCAAAGGCCAAGAAAGGACCTACTCGACTCCTTTAAAGAACTATCACTAACTGAATTTCTGGATCATGTCAAAGCAAGGAAGCTATCTAAAGTAAAAGAATAGTACATTTTACCCCTCCAAAGTCCAACACTTACCCTACAGTTGCCTACACTGGGGTGGGAATTGTAAATTTTACACCTCCGGTGTCCAATACTTTACCTACTGTTGCATAGACTGGAGTGGGAATAGTAAGTGTTATCCCTCCTGAGTACAACGCTTTCCCTACTGTTTCATAGACTGGAGTGGGAATAGTAAATGTTCCACCGCTATCGTAATAGTGTTTACCACCCGCCACATTAGGATGGCGGGCGGATGTCTGGTGGTTGGAGGGACCGACTGCCACGCATCCGACGGGCTTCGTCGGTGAGTCGGAGGGAGTTATATCCCTACAACAGTGGCAGTGCCTGCTAAGGCACCACCTTAGGGATTACAATGTCCCTTTCCGCCAGCTGTTTCATGGCGGAAAAGAACTTTGGGGGCCTGTAGCGGGCCCTCCTTTCCCTCTGGACCTATGACTAACCCCAGGCGGAGCTTGCAGAGTGCTGCTACGCGGAGTTCCACGGAGTTGGGGGGAAACTCCGTGGAATTCCACTCCGCCACCCGCCTCCACCCCGCATAAATTAAAATAACGTACAACATAATTTAAAAAGAATAAAAGTAACTTACCTTATTGCAGCGGCCCTGGGCTGCCCTCCTCCTCCTAGTGTACATCTTGCGCAAACTGCACTTGCGCACATGGAGCCACTCACACACTCAATCACTCACCAGTCAGCCACTCACACAGCCACTTACTTACCCATACACCTACTCACACAGCCACTCACTGACCCATACAGTCACTCAGACAGTAACTTACCCATACAGCTACTCACACACCCACTTATTCACCCATATAGCGACTCACACCCCTACTCACTCACCTATACAGCTTCTCAACAGAGCCAATCACTCACCCATACAACCACTCATGTACCCAATCACACACACACACAATCACTTATATACCCATTCACATATCCATAGAAGCATTCACACAACCAACCACTCACCCATACAGCCACTCACACAGATATTCACTCTCCAATACAGCCACTCACACACCCACTCAATTAACCAAACACCCATTTAAACAGCCACTCACTCACCCATACAGCTTCTCATACACACAGTCACTCATCCATAGAGAAACTCACACAGCCACTCACTCACCGTTATATCCAATCACTCACCCACTCACTCAACAATACAGTCACTCACACAGCCACTCACTTTCCCATACAGCTACTCACACACCCACTTATTCACCCATACAGCCACTCATGCATCCACTCACACATTCACACAACTCACACATGGATACAGTCACACAACCATTTAGATGACATTTGTTACAAATAGTATCACTTAATAGTTGTGCAGAAAGAATAGTAACTTAACTTGTGCAGTAGGTTAGTATCTTTAAGGCAGAAAAATGTTTTCGAAACACTTACACTCACAGGATGATGTCATCAGTGATGTCATCAGTGATGTCATTTGAGATGTTATCAGTGATGTCCTCAGTGATGTCACTTACAATGTCATGAGTGATGTAATAAGAGAGGTCACAAGCAGTGCATTGTGGGGGCGTAACTTATAGTTAGCTCATGTTACTATATCTGCTGAATTTCACCGGTTTTGTATGGTTAAAATCAGAGCCTAACTATAACGTCCCTTACACCTTTGTTTTTTTCAGTGATTTTCTAAGGTTTTTTAAAATTATATTTCCAAAGTATAACATCACTGCTACCTTTGTTTTTTTAGTGAATTTCTATGTTCTTTTAACTAGTAGTCACATTTGCAGAGTGGTGGAGAAAGGGGGCAGGGCCTTCGATCAACTCTCAGGAATTCCATTGTTTGGGACTTACTTGAGGTAACAGAAGGGATTCCTGTCGCCCAAGGAACCTCATCATCCAAGGGAACTTCATCCTCCGACCAGTAGTGCATTTGTAGAGTGGTGGAGAAAGGAGATGGGCCTCCGATCACCTATCAGCAATCCCCCTATGTGGGACTTCCTGGAGGTAACAGGAGGGGGTGGTGGTGAAAGGGAGCGGGGCCTACAGTGACTTGCTGGTCCGGCTTTTTTTTAAAACAGGAGGGGGGCCACATGGCCCTCCTTCCATGGGTCAATTTGGGCCTTGGTGGCTGATTCCCCGGGGCCAGGCCTTTTTTGAAGGAGAATTGGGCACACAGCCCCCGTCCTGTGCCGATTTTTGCCCTGGGGACCTCATCCCCTGGGGCTCAGATTCTCTATTGATAGCCCATGCGGTCCCTGCCAGCACCCCACCTCCTGCAGGTGCAAGCATTGCTTTCACAGAGAAGGAGCTGCTGAACATGCAGCTCCCTCTCTGTGAAATCAATTCTGCTCAACCTTCAGCAAGCAAGAGCATTTTTAATGCTCTTGCTTGCTGAAAGCAAAGCGTTTGCTGTGGCGTGGTGGGAGCAGTAAATCTCCCACCAAGTCACAACAAACAGCTTTGTCCCAAGGGTAGGCACCCTGGGAAACAGCAGGAGCCGGCCCTGGGGGGTTGTGGTCCACAGGGTCATGTTTGTCTCCAGGAGGAGGGTCATTTGCACCCTCTCCTTTCTTAAACTTTGCCCCACATTCAATTTGAGAAAATCCCCAGGGAAATGGCGGTCTCAGGGGCTGCAGCAGGGGTCCCTGTGCCCTTGCTTTGGCGTAATTTCCACCTGGGAGTGCATCCCACCTAGAGGCAACTCTTTTTTTGTATATTATATATATATATATTTTTTTTTTTCAAAACAGGCGCCCCTCCTGGGAGCTCCGCCCGTGGTCCGGTGGCGCGATGACAGCCGGTGGAGCAAAACCGGCATATTTTAATCCTTCTATCAGCAATAACACGCGCTCTCAGAGTCCCGTAAAAGGAAAGTTTATTCTAGGTACAAGGTAACGCATTTCGGAGACGAACTTCCTTGATCACACAAGGAACCAGGTGTCAGTGAAGTGATTACATAGTCTCAGTACAGGTAATCGAGAGAGGACTACACAATGCGGAATGACTTAGAAAATTAGAAAATAGGCGGCCATCTTAGAATGCCTAAGTAAACATGTAATATAAAGTAAAATACTATGCACATGTTCAAAGTTCACTTCCGAAACGCGTTACCTTGTACCTAGAATAAACTTTCCTTTTACGGGACTCTGAGAGCGCGTGTTATTGCTGATAGAAGGATATATATATATATATATATATATATATATATATATATATATATATATATATATTACTTGCAACATGTACAGCTAATCTAACTGCTTGCTATTCTGATGTCATAATGGTTCAAGTTAACTATTTATGTTAAGTGATGATTTAACTTTGTCTGTGCACAGTTTCCCTCCTCATTGGATTTTAGATTGTGTGTAGTGCTTACAATCTGTGCGAATTTAAAAAATCTCTTATGCATAATAATTGTTTTTTTACTGTTTTCTTATCTTTTTCACAGGAGGAAAGGAAGGGACCCACCACTGGAGTTGGTCACTACACAGGTTCCCTACCCTTTTCTTCACCCGGGCCCGGGCAAGCACCCCTGAAAAGATAAGAAGTCACTATTTTGTTTTTTGACATTCACTATAGAGATTGGTGTTAGCACTGTCCTTGTAACTTTCTTTGTTTGACTAGCATGGACTCTATGTACACTCCCACTTGGCGAATGCAAGTTTTTACGTAATCGTACATGTTCTACGTTTTTATATATATATGTATACATATATATTTTTTGACAAAAAGCATGTTTTATTAGATCCAATGCCCATTGAGCGCACATGCCCATTTGAGTATCACCATGAGATGGTTACTGAGGTACCACTCAATACGCCCCCCTTTTCTCTCTTGAAGGCAGGAGTGTATGAGGTTGATTGTACTAAGCCACTTGGCGAATGAATGTATCAATTTTCTTATATATTATCTCACCTTTACTCGAGGGTAATAGTCACACAGTATCAACTAGCAAGTATGATTATTCACACATTTACCCATTGAGTACGCAAACATGCTACTATCAACACCATTAATTGTGTATGATATCAGGGAACTACGACTATGGGCGTATACCTGCAGCTATATCCAACACTGCTAAGGTTTGGGCACTAATATAACAGAATCTAGTTAACAAAGGCCGACACTGTTCTCGGGTCGTTAACTTACGTAAAATTCAAATTTTAGAGGCACACATTGTGTATCTTCAAACATGCATCTAAGTTTAACATCGTTTTTAAAGCTTTAATTTTTGCTTTTGATTACGTTTTGGGCATTTGAATGTTTGTTTACAGCATAACATTTACCACTCCACAATGGCCGACTATTTACCAGGGCCATCGACTCATGTGTAACCAGAGTCCTATGTTTATTTTGTATGTTTATTTATGCACGTAACTGTGGTTAACTCGGCGTGTGATCAAGCCAATTTTGTTTGGCGAAACGCGTAACGCTGTGAGGAAATAAACCGTCTGCTTGACTTCAAGAAACTTTCGAGTGTGCGTCTTCACTTTGAACTGTTGCAAGTAATACTAAACACGGCGGTGGTTCCACTGGGATTGCGCACCACCTGACAGCGGGCTCGATCCAGGAAGGAACCGCTTTGTGGAATTTTATATATATATATATATATATATATATATATATATATATGTTAAAAATGATATTTTTGTTTATATTTTTTCGACATTAGCGTAAAACGGTATTTGTTTTCGATATTTTTGTACTTACCTTTATATGTATAGGAAAACGCTATTTCTGTGCTCAATATTTTTGACATGGTAGTTCTGGTTTCGATATTGTGTCAGAGGACCCATTCGTTATTGTGTCAGGAAACGCATTAAAACATCAAAACCCTTTGATTGCCTCTGGGCCGTTGACCAATGGATGACATGGAGCAACATCAAATAGAATGCCTACAAAACTGAGATACTCGCTGGGGCAGCTGAAAATCTTACAACCCTCTCAGGGCCTGGCTGACGATCTAGGACCACCTCCAAAAATATCTAAACTGTCAATGAATCCACAAGTGAATAAGGTAGCCAAATAAAGCTTTCTCACAATGAAAACACTAAAGCACATCTCCCCCCACCTAGAATTCCCACACATGGTTCAAGATATCATCTCTCTTGTCCTATCTAAATTGGACTCCACTAACGGTCTATATCATGGTTTAACCTTATCAACTATGATAAGAGTGCAAAGAATTCAGAACCCTAGTGCTAAACTCCTTCTCTATGTAAAGCCACTTTTCTTCTGCCTTGAGGTAGTTACACTAGTTACCAGAAGCCAGAAGATCCTCCTTCATGCTGCTTTCTGTCACACACAAAGCAAAACAAGGCAACGGGCCACTCTTTATCAGAAAGAAAATCAACAAATATATACAACAAAGGGACTTCTGATGAAAAATGGCTCTCCGCTTCATAGTTCTTATACCATGGGTAGAACATCTTTCTCTGTTCAAGCAGACAAACTATGGGATTCCCTACCCACAAAATAAGATCCACAGACAACCATCTCCACTTCAGAAGATTTATCAAAAGCTGTCTCTTCCAGCTATACTCACAACTCAGGTATGTACCACAACAGAATACTCAGTCATGACAATTTATACTTTTCACTGTGTGGAAAAGAGCTGTTGTTATACAAGTACACATCATTGATATTCGAACTGTGTTTTCTACTATAAGCAGATACATTTGTATTAGAGAACATTGTATATTACACCATGGGATGCATGTGATTGTCAGACCATGTCTTGGTTGCTATTTGCATGTACATATGGGTGCATACGTAGCTGGATACACCTGGTACTAATACTGTCAGTAAGTGCCATGTGTATATTTATCTATATATGAGGTAATTACAGGTATTTAAAAAATAAAATATACCAAATGATAAATTGGGATACCAGACCATGTAAATATTGCCCCTTCAATGTAGATATGGGTATTTATGTAGCGGGGTGAATCGAGCAAACGGAACTTTACCAATCAGTGTTTGTGTGTGTGTGTGTGAGTGCGTGTGTGTGTGTCTGTCTATCTATCTATCGATCTAACTATCTATCTATCTATCTATCTATCTATTTATCTATCTATCTATCTATCTATCTGTGTGTGTGTAAATTGCAGCATACGCGCAGGAAAAGAACTGCGAGTATGCTGCAATTTACATCTACAAATAAATGCATGGTTGTTTAAGGAACTGGGCTTTGGAACTCTTTTCTGTGATTTGACTGACAGGCTGCTCTGTGCCTGTTCTTGCCCAAAGCCACCCTGCAGGGTCGGAGGCTCTCTTGTTCAGAGGTTTGTGGTTGTGATATATATATATATATATATATATATATATATATATATATATATATATATATATATATTACCTACTGGCGGTCGCCAGTAGGTAGTTATGGATAGGACCTTGTTTCTATTCAAAAAGCGTTTTTTCTTTTGCCAATATCTTTGGCGCCGTTTGACGAATCTTCCTTAAATTTTCAAAACTAATGACTAGCTCAGGTCAGCTCCTGTCTTGAAAGTTTCAGGGTGATTCGTCAAGTGGGGGCCGAGAAAAAAGGGGGGGTCCCAAAACGCGTTTTCCCCATGTTAATTTCCATAGGAATTTTGGAACAGGCTACAGCCCGAACTGCTGAACGGAATTACACCAAATTTGGCAAAAAGGTAGCTCTTGGTTCAGAAAGCACTCTTTTTTTTAAATGGTGCAAATCCATTCAGTAGCTCCTGAGAAATTAAAAAAATAAAAATGTTGATATCTGAGCACCGAGGAGGATTCACGAATCCTCCCGAGCACGAGCTTAATTCTGATTGGCTGCCAACACTCCAAACGAAAATGTGTTGGCAGCCATCTTGTGACTCGGTAACCGAGTCACAAGAAAACAGTAGAAAAAAAACATTAAAAAGCAAGAAAAGGGGGCAGGGTAGAAACACCATGTCCCCCTAGGCCTGCTCAGGGGGTCCCACAAGGAGGGCCAAAAAAAGATTTTTTTAAATAATTTAGTCCGAATTTGCGCTGGGTGCGCGAATCCGGATAAAATTATTTAAAAAAAATGAAGCGCGGTCTCCCGCGTTTCATTTGTTTCAAGCCCCAGGATGGTCCAGGTCCCGGAGGCAAATATTAATTATGGTGTGGGGGCCCGTGGGGCCCCCCACAGCCCCAGGGACCACCACCTCCCTGGGGCTTTGTTTATCATATGCGGGGCAATGAGGTCCTCTTGTGTCCTGAGGACCTCAGGACTAAAGTGGACTTCATCCCCGAGCAGCAGTGCGCCAGGAGGAGCGTTTGCAGAGTGGTGTAAAAAGGGGCGTGGCCTCGGACCACCTCTCAGCAATACCACTGTGTGGTGATTACTGGAGGTACCTGGTGGCCTAGTTGGCCCCCAGGGACCAACAGGATTCAAGGGGAGTTAATCCCCCAACCCAGAACGCGCCAGGAGGCGTGTTTGCAGAGTGGTGGAGAAAGGGGGCGTGGCCTGCTACCACCTCTCAGCAATCCCCTCTCAGCAATCCCACTGTGTGGGGCTTACTGGAGGTAACAGGTAGGCTAGTTGGCCCCTAAGGACCCCCAGCAGATAAGGGTACTTTAATCCCCATCCAAGAGTGCGACAGGGAGCGCGTTTGCAGAGTGGTGGGGAAAGGGGCGTGACCTGCTATGAGATCTTAGAAATGCTGCTGTGCATGACTTACTGGAGGTAATAGGAGGGGTAGTTGGCCCCCAAGGTTGTCCTTGAGGGCCAACTACCCCTCCTGTTACCTCCACTAAGTCCAACACAGTGGGATTGCTAAGAGCTCTTCGGAGGCCACATCCCCCCTTTCTCCACCACTCTGTAAATGCACCTCCTGGCACAGTACTGGTTGGGGGCTGAAGTCCACTTTACTCCTGAGGGACTTTGGGGGCCAAGAAGCCCTCCTGGTACCTCTTATAAGTCCTACATAGTGGAATTCCCGAGCGCTGGTTGGAGGCCCAGCCCCCTTTCTTCACCACTCTGCAAACGAGACTACCAGTTAAAGAAGTATTTGTAATTTAATAGGTCTCGCATTTGCAAGAGTTAGAGCTATTGGCGTTGTAAATGTAAAAGTTTTTTACTAATGTTTTTTGGAGTGGAGTGGATGGATGTACGTTGTGTGTAGTGGAATTATGTGGTATGTTGTGTAGTGAAATTATGTGGATAGAAAGTATGTGGTATTTAGTGTATAGGAATCATGTAGAGTGGGATTATGTTTTATGGAGAGTAATTATAAGGTATGGTAGTCTGTGTTGTGGAGTGGTAACCTCAGGTTTAGTCTTCCTCGTTTCCATAGAAGCTAAACTATGAACTCAATGAGAAAAAAAAGAAGGAATCACTGAGGAGCACTTTTGGACCTAGTCAGAGGTATGAGCAGGGCCACTAGAATTATGCGACTGTTTGGCTGCACCAACTTTCGCACAGTTATACATTTTCCGTATTAGCCACATAATCCATCACGTGCTGCCTAATCTGCAGATTTGAACAGAATAAGCCATGTTTCTAGCTCAAACGTTACCTTAAATGCAGCAACAAGTGTTACAGCGTGGTGGAATGTCCTTTGTAAACCTAGAATGGTCACCTGTTACTCATTGATAAGTGTGGGTGTTAAATTGGTACTAATGGTGTGCAAGCCACTCTTGCTTCTTTCTGCGCCTCTCTTGCCTCTTTCTGCATTTCTGTTGCTTCTTTCTGCACCTCTTTTGCCTCTTTCTGCACCTCTGTTGCCTCTTTCTGCACCTCTCTTGCCTCTTTCTGTACCCCTCTTCCCTCTTTCTGCACCCCTCCTGCCTCTTTCTGCACCTCTGTTCCTTCTGTCTGCACATCTTTTGTTTCTTTTTGCACCTCTCTTGCTTCTTTCTGCACCCCTCTTGCCTCTTTTTCCACCCCTCTTCCCCCTTTCTGCACGTCTGTTGCTTCTTTCTGCAATTCTCTTGCCTCTTTCTCAACTCCTCTTCCCTCTTTCTGCATCTCTGTTGCTTCCTTCTGCACTTCTCTTGCGTCTTTCTGTACCTCTCTTGCTTATTTCTGCACCCATTGTGCCTCTATCTGTACCCCTCTTCTCTTTCTGCACTCCTCTTGCCTGTTTCTGCACCTCTCTCGCTTCTTTCTGCACCCCTCTTGCCTCTTTCTCCATCCCTCTTCCCTCTTTCTGCACTTCTGTTGTTTCTTTCTGCACCTCTCTTATTTCTTTCTCCACCTCTCTTCCATCTTTCTGCACCTCTGTTGCTTCTTTGTGCACCTCTCTAGCTTCTTTGTGCAGTTTAATGCCCCCTGAGGCTTGAGCCGGGCGGACCAACGTATTGCCTTTGTACCTCTGTATATTTTAAAAATAACTACATTGAATTTGCTTGTTTTTAAAATCGTTTTAGTTTTGATCTTTGCACAGTGCACTCAGCACTTAGCCTCACTCCAGGGGTCCGCTTTAGTAAGGTGAGACCGCCACTTTGGGAGGAGAAAGCAGGTTAGAGGGCTAGTTGTTCGCCCAATCTGCCTACTTAACCGGAAGCTGGCGCGAGCGCGCAGTTTGATGTTCAGTTCTATCAAGCTGACTAACCATTACAAATCTAAAGCAAATATGTTGGATATCTACTTAAACAAAAAAACTTACAGCCCCAACCAGTTTCTGACAATACCTTCAAGCAAAAGGCCAAGAAAGGACCTACTCGGCTCCTTTAAAGAACTATCACTAACTGAATTTCTGGATCATGTCAAAGCAAGGAAGCTATCTAAAGTAAAAGAACAGTAAATGTTACCCCTCCAAAGTCCAACACTTACCCTACAGTTGCCTACACTGGGGTGGGAATTGTAAATTTTACCCCTCCGGTGTCCAATACTTTACCTACTGTTGCATAGACTGGAGTGGGAATAGTAAGTGTTATCCCTCATGAGTACAACGCTTTCCCTACTGTTTCATAGACTGGAATGGGAATAGTAAATGTTATCCCTCATGAGTCCAATGCTTTCCCTGTTGTTGCACCTACTGGAGTGGGTGTAGAAAATGTACTCCTCATGAGTCCACACTGTTGTATGGATCGGAGTGGTGGTAGTTTATTATTCTTAGAGTTTAATAGATATAAATTCATTAAATATTTAGTAAAACATTTTTTTTTAATTGCTTACTTTTTATGTATAATTAAGGGCCTGATTACGATGACGGTTGGACCACCACCGACAGCCCATTGGTGGCGGTTCCACCGCTATCGTAATAGTGTTTACCACCCGCCACATTAGGATGGCGGGCGGGCGGATGTCTGGTGGTTGGAGGGACCGACTGCCACACATCCGACGGGCTTCGTCGGTGAGTCGGAGGGAGTTATATTCCTACAACAGTGGCAGTGCCTGCTAAGGCACCACCTTAGGGATTACAATGTCCCTTTCCGCCAGCTGTTTCATGGCGGTTAGCCCGCCATGAAAAAAGGCTGGCAGAAAAGAACTTTGGGGGCCTGTAGCGGGCCCTCCTTTCCCTCTGGACCTATGCCTAACCCCGGGCGGAGCTTGCAGAGTGCTGCTACGCGGAGTTCCACAGAGTTGGGGGGAAACTCCGTGGAATTCCGCTCCGCCACCCGCCTCCACCCCGCATAATTAAAGTAACGTACAACATAATTTAAAAGGAATAAAAGTAACTTACCTTATTGCGGCGGCCCCGGGCTGCACTCCTCCTCCTCATGTACATCTTGCACAAACTGCGAATGCGCACATGGAGCCACTCACACACTCAATCACTCACTATTCAGCCACTCACACAGCCACTTACTTACCCATACACCTACTCACACAGCCACTCACACAGCCACTCACACAGCCACTCACTCACCCATACAGTCACTCAGACAGTAACTTACCCATACAGCTACTCACACACCCACTTATTTACCCATATAGCGACTCACACCCCTACTCACTCACCTATACAGCCTCTCAACAGAGCCAATCACTCACCCATACAACCACTCATGTACCCAATCACACACGCACACAATCACTTATATACCCATTCACATATCCATAGAAGCATTCACACAACCAACCACTCACCCATACAGCCACTCACACAGACATTCACTCTCCAATACAGCCACTCACACACCCACTCAATTAACCTAACACCCATTTAAACAGCCACTCACTCACCCATACAGCTTCTCATACACACAGTCACTCATCCATAGAGAAACTCACACAGCCACTCACTCACCCTTATATCCAATCACTCACCCACTCACTCAACAATACAGTCACTCACACAGCCACTCACTTTCCCATACAGCTACTCACACAGCCACTTATTCACCCATACAGCCACTCATGCATCCACTCACACATTCACACAACTCATACATGGATACAGTCACACAACCATTTAGATGACATTTGTTACAAATAGTATCACTTAATAGTTGGGCAGAAAGAATAGTAATTTAACTTGTGCAGTAGGTTAGTATCTTTAAGGCAGAAAAATGTTTTCGAAACACTTACACTCACAGGATGATGTCATCAGTGATGTAATTTGAGATGTTATCAGTGATGTCCTCAGTGATGTCACTTACAATGTCATGAGTGATGTAATAAGAGAGGTGACAGGCAGTGCATTGTGGGGGCGTAACTTATAGTTAGCTCATGTTACTATAACTGCTGAATTTCACCGGTTTTGTATTATTGAAATCAGAGCCTAACTATAACGTCCCTTACACCTTTGTTTTTTTCAGTGATTTTCTAAGGTTTTTTAAAATTATATTTCCAAAGTATAACATCACTGCTACCTTTGTTTTTTTAGTGAATTTCTATGTTTTTTTAACTAGTAGTCACATTTGCAGAGTGGTGGAGAAAGGGGGCAGGGCCTTCGATCAACTATCAGGAATTCCATTGTTTGGGACTTACTTGAGGTAACAGAAGGGGTTCCTGTCGCCCAAGGAACCTCAGCATCCAAGGGAACTTCATCCTCCGACCAGTAGTGCATATGTAGAGTGGTGGAGAAAGGAGATGGGCCTCCGATCACCTATCAGCAATCCCCCTATGTGGGACTTCCTGGAGGTAACAGGAGGGGGTTTTGGTGAAAGGGAGCGGGGCCTACAGTGACTTGCTGGTCCGGCTTATATTTAAAACAGGAGGGGGGCCACATGGCCCTCCTTCCATGGGCCAATTTGGGCCCTGGTGGCTGATTCCCCGGGGCCAGGCCTTTTTTGAAGGAGAATTGGGCACACAGCCCCCGTCCTGTGCCAATTTTTGCCCTGGGGACCTCATCCCCTGGGGCTCAGATTCTCTATTGATAGCCCAAGCGGTCCCTGCCAGCACCCCACCTCCTGCAGGTGCAAGCATTGCTTTCACAGAGAAGGAGCTGCTGAACATGCAGCTCCCTCTCTGTGAAATCAATTCTGCTCGACCTTCAGCAAGTAAGAGCATTTTTAATGCTCTTGCTTGCTGAAAGCAAAGCGTTTGCTGTGGCATGGTGGGAGCAGTAAATCTCCCACCAAGTCACAACAAACAGCTTTGTCCCGGGGGTAGGCACCCTGGGAAACAGCAGGAGCCGGCCCTGGGGGGTTGTGGTCCACAGGGTCATGTTTGTCTCCAGGAGGAGGGCCATTTGCACCCTCTCCTTTCTTAAACTTTGCCCCACATTCAATTTGAGAAAATCCCCAGGGAAATGGCGGTCTCAGGGGCTGCAGCAGGGGTCCCCGTGCCCCTGATTAAGTAAAGTTAAAGCCCTGTGAAAGTGGCAGCCCCTGGGTCTCCGGGGGATCTGTGTGGCCCCCCTACATTGTTTTAAAATAAAGCCCCGGGGAGGTGGCAATCCCCAGTGCTGGGGGGGGTCTGAGAGCTCCCCCATTTAAAAGCAAATAAGCCCCGGGGAGGTGGTGGTCCCCGGGGCAGCGGTGGAGGCTGTACCACCTCCGCCGCACTCATTTGTAAAGAAGCCATGGGGAGGTGGTGGTCCCCGGGGCATTAATAAGCCCAAGGAGGGGGGGGCCCCGGCACCGGCTCCTTTTTATGCAAATTCTCCTAGGACCTGGTGCACCCGGGGTCAATTATTAAAGAAAAGCTAGAGCCTCTGCTTCGGTTTTTAAAATTTGTTTGCGGGATCCGGGGATAACAAAGTTATTAAAAAGAAATCTTTTTTGGCCCTGTGGGGTCCCTGTGGGACCCTACCTCAAAACACCTAGGGGCTCAGGGTATTTCTACCCTAACCCCTTTTCTTTTAAACATTTTTTTTATATTTTGGGACTTGGCTCAAGTCGAGTCCAAGAAGGCTGCCAACACTTCCTTGTTTGGAGTGTTGGCAGCCAATCAGATCTCAGCACAAGATCTATACACAGATATCATGTAAAACTATTTGAAAAATAATATTTTTAATTTGTCTTATCATTTTCAAATGTTTTTTAATTCACTAATATCACGAGTGTATAGATATATATGTGTGTGTGTTTGTTTAAATTAGTATATTAGTATATTTAATCTTATATGTTAAAATATTTAGGATTTATTACTTTTAACTATATATATATATATATATATATATATATATATATATATATATATATATATATATATATATATATATGTTAAAAATGATATTTTTGTTTATATTTTTTCGACATTAGAGTAAAACGGTATTTGATTCGATATTTTTGTACTTACCTTTATATGTATAGGAAAACGCTATTTCTGTGCTCAATATTTTTGACATGATAGTTCTGGTTTCGATATTGTGTCAGAGGACCCATTCGTTATTGTGTCAGGAAACCCATTAAAACATCAAAACCCTTTGATTGCCTCTGGGCCATTGACCAATGGATGACATGGAGCAACATCAAATAGAATGCCTACAAAACTGAGATACTCGCTGTGGCAGCTGGAAATCTTACAACCCTCTCTGGGCCTGGCTGACGATCTAGGACCACCTCCAAAAATATCTAAACTGTCAATGAATCCACAAGTGAATAAGGTAGCCAAATCAAGCTTTCTCACAATGAAAACACTAAAGCACATCTCCCCCCACCTAGAATTCCCACACATGGTTCAAGATATCATCTCTCTTGTCCTATCTAAATTGGACTCCACTAACGGTCTATATCATGGTTCAACCGTATCAACTATGATAAGAGTGCAAAGAATTCAGAACCCTAGTGCTAAACTCCTTCTCCATGTAAAGCCACTTTTCTTCTGCCTTGAGGTAGTTACACTAGTTACCAGATGCCAGAAGATCCTCCTTCATGCTGCTTTCTGTCACACACAAAGCAAAGCAAGGCAACGGGCCACTCTTTATCAGAAAGAAAATCAACAAATATATACAACAAAGGGACTTCTGATGAAAAATGGCTCTCCGCTTCATAATTCTTATACCATGGGTAGAACATCTTTCTCTGTTCAATCAGACAAACTATGGGATTCCCTACCCACAAAATAAGATCCACAGACAACCGTCTCCACTTCAGAAGATTTATCAAAAGCTGTCTCTTCCAGATATACTCACAACTCAGGTATATACCACAACAGAATACTCAGTCATGACAATTTATACTTTTCACTGTGTGGAAAAGAGCTGTTGTTATACAAGTACACATCATTGATATTCGAACTGTGTTTTCTACTATAAGCAGATACATTTGTATTAGAGAACATTGTATATTACACCATGGGATGCATGTGATTGTCAGACCATGTCTTGGTTGCTATTTGCATGTACATATGGGTGCATACGTATCTGGATACACCTGGTACTAATACTGTCAGTAAGTGCCATGTGTATATTTATCTATATATGAGGTAATTACAGGTATTTAAAAAATAAAATATACCAAATGATAAATTGGGATACCAGACCATGTAAATATTGCCCATTCAATGTAGATATGGGTATTTATGTAGCGGGGTGAATCGAGCAAACGGAACTTTACCAATCAGTGTTTGTGTGTGTGTGTGTGAGTGCGTGTGTGTGTGTCTGTCTATCTATCTATCGATCTAACTATCTATCTATCTATCTATCTATCTATTTATCTATCTATCTATCTATCTATCTATCTGTGTGTGTGTAAATTGCAGCATACGCGCAGGAAAAGAACTGCGAGTATGCTGCAATTTACATCTACAAATAAATGCATGGTTGTTTAAGGAACTGGGTTTTGGAACTCTTTTCTGTGATTTGACTGACAGGCTGCTCTGTGCCTGTTCTTGCCCAAAGCCACCCTGCAGGGTCGGAGGCTCCCTTGTTCAGAGATTTGTGGTGGTGATATATATATATATATATATATATATGTATATATATATATATGATCCAACAAAAATGCCTGAAGCATTCGAGAGGCACTCAACAGTCCTCTGCCCTCCGGGCTTCCTGCTTGGTGCACTAAACCACTTCACCTCCATTAATGTGCCCGACGCATTTCAGGGAACCACCCCCTTCCTCATGGGCTGCCGTTAATAACACTCGATACTGCATCCAGTGAATTAATGACCTTTTATTAGAACAAGCCCCCCGGTGGGCGTGTGCTAAGTGCACCGTCAACCAAAGTATGTGGTATTTAGTGTATAGGAATCATGTAGAGTGGGATTATGTTTTATGGAGAGTAATTATGTGGTATGGTAGTCTGTGTTGTGGAGTGGTAACCTCAGGTTTAGTCGTTTCCATAGAAGCTAAACTATGAACTCAATGAGAAAAAAAAGAAGGAATCACTGAGGAGCACTTTTGGACCTAGTCAGAGGTATGAGCAGGGCCACTAGAATTATGCGACTGTTTGGCTGCACCAACTTTCGCACAGTTATACATTTTCCGTATTAGCCACATAATCCATTATGTGCTGCCTAATCTGCAGATTTGAACAGAAAAAGCCTTGTTTCTAGCTCAAACGTTACCATAAATGCAGCAACAAGTGTTACAGCGTGGTGGAATGTCCTTTGTAAACCTAGAATGGTCAGCTGTTACTCATTGATAAATGTGGGTATTAAATTGGTACTAATGGTGTGCAAGCCACTCTTGCTTCTTTCTGCGCCTCTCTTGGCTCTTTCTGCATTTCTGTTGCTTCTTTCTGCACCTCTTTTGCCTCTTTCTGCACCTCTGTTGCCTCATTCTGCACCTCACTTGCTTCTTTGTGCACCCCTCTTGCCTCTTCCTGCACCTCTCTTGCCTCTTTCTGCACCCCTCTTCCCTCTTTCTGCACCCCTCCTGCCTCTTTCTGCACCTCTGTTCCTTCTTTCTGCACATCTTTTGTTTCTTTCTGCACCTCTCTTGCTTCTTTCTGCACCCCTCTTGCCTCTTTTTCCACCCCTCTTCCCCCTTTCTGCACATCTGTTGCTTCTTTCTGCAATTCTCTTGCCTCTTTCTCCACTCCTCTTCCCTCTTTCTGCATCTCTGTTGCTTCCTTCTGCACTTCTCTTGCGTCTTTCTGTACCTCTCTTGCTTCTTTCTGTACCCATTGTGCCTCTTTCTGTACCCCTCTTCTCTTTCTGCACTCCTCTTGCCTCTTTCTGCACCTCTCTCGCTTCTTTCTGCACCCCTCTTGCCTCTTTCGCCATCCCTCTTCACTCTTTCTGCACTTCTGTTGCTTCTTTCTGCACCTCTCTTGTTTCTTTCTCCACCTCACTTTCCTCTTTCTGTACCTCTGTTGCTTCTTTGTGCACCTCTCTAGCTTCTTTGTGCAGTTTGATTCCCCCTGAGGCTTGAGCCGGGCGGACCAACGTATTGCCTTTGTACCTCTGTTTATTTAAAAATTAACTATATTGAATTTGCTTGTTTTTAAAATCGTTTTAGTTGCGATCTTTGCAGAGTGCACTCAGCACTTAGCCTCACTCCAGGGGTCCGCTTTAGTAAGGTGAGACCGCCACTTTGGGAGGAGAAAGCAGGTTAGCGGGCTAGTTGTTTGCCCAATCTGCCTACTTAACCGGAAGCTGGCGCGAGCGCGCAGTTTGATGTCCCCTGAGGCTTGAGCCGGGCAGACCAACGTATTGCCTTTGTACCTCTGTTTATTTTAAAAATAACTACATTGAATTTGCTTGTTTTTAAAATCATTTTAGTTGCGATCTTTGCACAGTGCACTCAGCACTTAGCCTCACTCCAGGGGTCCACTTTAGTAAGGCGAGACCGCCACTTTGGGAGGAGAAAGCAGGTTAGCGGGCTAGTTGTTCGCCCAATCTGCCTACTTAACCGGAAGCTGGTGCGGGCGCGCAGTTTGATGTCCCCTGAGGCTTGAGCCGGGCGGACCAATGTATTGCCTTTGTACCTCTGTTTATTTTTAAAATAACTACATAGAATTTGCTTGTTTTTAAAATCGTTTTAGTTGCGATCTTTGCACAGTGCACTTAGCACTTAGCCTCACTCCAGGGGTCCGCTTTAGTAAGGCGATACCGCCACTTTCGGAGGAGACTGCAGGTTAGTGGGCTAGTTTTTCGCCCAATCTGCCTACTTAACCGGAAGCTGGCGCGAACACGCAGCGGACGCGTGCTGCGGGCGCGCCTAAGGCAAGCCAGTCTGCGCCTGTCCGTGCACAGCCCACGCACAGCTCTCGCCCCCCTGCCCTTTTGGGCACATAGGATCCCAGGCCCTATATATACTCGAACAGTACACTGCACAGTTTAAATGTCATCAAGCATAACCCACTGTGCATTTGTATTCAACCTGGCCAGAAATCTCCAAACGATCACAAACTTTGCCCTGGGTGTAGGACGAACTTACCGATGCTTATGGCCCAGCAGGAGAAACATACACAGTGTACACCTAAAGGTAGGGAAGGACGTGTGGGGAAAAATGACTTTAAGTGTGTACTACTGAATGCAAGATCTTTAGTTAAACAACGTCTTTAATTGAGGAAGAAGAAATCAATATCGCCTTTATTACAGAGTCGTGGACGGACAAAGCCTCCGGCCCAGACTTGGTTAAAGCCACATCCCTGGGCTACCTTTGTTATACTCTAAATAGGCCGGCTAAGAAAGGGGGTGGCTTAGCAGTAATATATCAAAACTCATTAAATGTGACTTTTAACTGCTCATCAAATATGGAATGCGAAGCACTAGATTTCTGTTTTTTCCTTTATTACCACTATACTTTTAAAGGCACTCTTGTTTATAGGCCACCTGGTCCCAGAAACCGGTTTATAATACAAGCTGGCAGCTGGTTGGAAAATGAGCTAAGTGCATGCTCTTACACGATACTAGGGGATTTCAACTTCCATTTAGAAGCTGAAAATGATCCAGATACGTCAAAGCTACTAGACCTAATGAGTACCGTTGACCTAAAGCAACTGGTCACTGGTGCCACATATAAGGCAGGGCACACACTTGATGGCATATTCTCCAATAATGGGCAGCTAGTATTCACTGACATTCTCCCGGTGATCTGGTCGGATCACAGGGCGGTGCTTTTCAAGGTGACGCCTCCTGACCTAGGTTCCAAGAAATCAGAGAAGAAACAGGTGGTCAGTCGAGCATGGAATAGGGTGAAGGCCGATGAACTACAGGACCTGCTAACCTCTACATCATTTATTCTTCCGGTGGATCTAGATGAGGCCACGTCTCTCTATACTAACTGACTGGAAGCAGCTAGTAACAAGTTAGCTCCTAAAAAAATTCTCCATCACAATAGGGAACGACCCACATCACCTTGGTATACCCAAGAGCTTAGAGAAAAAAAACTGACCTGTAAGCACTTGGAAAGAATCTGGAGGAGGGAGTACAATGAGAGTGCAAAAAATGAATGCAAACAAAGTCTAGCACAGTATAAGCAGTTACTTCATAAAACGAAACAAGAGTTCTTTGCAAATAAAATTAATTCTGCAAAAAACTCAACCAAAGAATTATTCAAAATAGTTACGAATCTAGCACATCCAAACCCCCTCCCATTACAGTGAGTCACGAATTGTGTGATAAGATAGCTAATTCCTTCTTTGATAAAGTCGATGCTATTTTCTCTACATTCATAGGCTCTGCAAAGAAGACATCTCTGGCAGACACGGCAGACCCTAAGGTTGGAAAAAGCACAATGCTTCAATTCCATAATTTTACACCAGTCACAGTCTCAGACATCTATAAACTTCTGGTGAAAGCAAAATCAGGGTCACCATTGGATCCGTGCCCTCCTCTATATTAAACTAGCACCTGAACCAGTCACACTAACTTTGACGGCCATCATAAATGCTATGTTTGCGGAAGGTATTTCCCCAAAGCATGGAAATCAGCATCCATACGTCCTCTGCTGAAAAAACCGAATCTAGATCCTAACGACTCCAATAATTTTAGACCCATATCTAGGCTTCCACTCCCTGCTAAAATCTCAGAAAATATAATAAATACACAACTCAGTCAGTTTTTGGAAGAGGGACGGGAGCTGGACCCTACCCAGTATGGCTTCCGGGGGGGGACACAGCACATAGTCTGCCATAATTATGCTGGACCTCTCTGCAGCCTTTGATACGGTCCATCATGTTTTACTGATGGACCGTCTGCAAGAGATCGGAGTAAAGGGCACGGCCTGGAAAGTAGTCAAATCGTTCCTAGCCAACAGAGTACAGACAGTCACCCTTGGAGACTTCACTGCCAAATCTTTCTCACTTCCTTGTGGAGTCCCTCAGGGGTCTTTCATGAGTCCAACTCTTTTTAATATATATGTGTCGCAGCTGGCTCCTCTGATTGAATCCTTTGGGTTCAATCTGACTTCTTACACTGATGACACCCAGATTGTAGTATCTCTGCTTCCAGATGGAGTACAGGAGACAGCGTCCTCCTTCCACGACTGCATGACAGAGGTGGGCAGTTGGATGGCCCAAAATTGCCTTAAACTTGACTCCAGTAAAACGGAGGTGGTACTTTTCAGCAATGATCCAAATTTCTGGACCCCAGCATGGTGGCCGGACTCACTTGGTCCTCTTCCAACTCCCACTAGGAAGGTAAAAAATCTAGGAGTCTATATAGACAATAAACTCTCTTTTAAGGATCAAGTGAATGCAGTGGTCTCAGCCACATCGTACACTCTGAAATCCTGCAAAAAAATGTTGCCTTTCCTACCCAAAGACAGTTGACAAACAGTTGTTACTGCCTTAGCCATGTCCAGACTGGATTATTGTAACAGCTTATATCTAAATATCCAGGAGGGGCTGATGAAAAAACTCCAACTCCTGCAGAATTCATCTGCCAGACTGCTTACTGGCATCCCAAAAAATGCCTCAATCTCAGCGGAGATTAAAAGACTCCATTGGCTGCCTGACAAAAAGCAAGTTTTGTTTAAAGCTCTGTGTGTGGTCCATAAGTCTCTTCATGGAAACGGACCCCTTCACCTGATTCAATGCTTCCGGTGGTATGCACCAAGAAGAACGCTGCGCTCCTCAGACGCAAAATTTGTCTCAGTACCCTTCGTAAAAAAATCTAACTGGGATGGCAAAAGCTTTTTGGTCGGTGCAGCCAAAGCATGGAATGACCTCCCTTTGCCTATCAGATGCATGACAGAACTTTTGGACTTTAGGAAGGCCTTGAAAACATGGTTGTTCATTGCCTAATGACTAGTTACACCCCCTCCGCGCTCAGGCCACCGCAGGACATCAAATACAGTGCCAGGACACATTCGGGTAGCAGTTGCGCTCTAGAAATGTCAATAAACTTAACATTAACCCCTCGTGCCTCTTTCTGTACCCCTCTTCCCTCTTTTTGCACCCCTCTTGCATCTTTCTTCACCTCTGTTGCATCTTTCTGCACTACTCTTGCTTCTTTCTGTACCTCTCTTGCTTCTTTCTGCACCACTCGTGCTTCTTTCTGCACCCCTCTTCTGTCTTTCTACACCCCTCTTTCCTCTTTCTGCACCCCTGTTCCTTCTTTCTGCATCCCTCTTTACTCTTTCTGCACCCCTGTTCCTTCCTTCTGCTTTTCTTTTGTTTCTTTCTGCACCTCTCTTGCTTCTTTCTGCACACTTCTGGCCAATTTCTGCACTCCTGTTACCCCTTTTTGCATCTCTGTTGCTTCGTTCTGCACTTCTCTTGCTTCTTTCTGCACCTCTGTTGCTTCTTTCTGCAACCCTTGTGCCTCTTTCTGCACCCTTCTTCCCTCTTTCTGCTCCCCTCTTGCCTCTTTCTGCACCTCTGTTCCTTCTTGCTGCACTTCTTTTGTTTCTTTCTGCAACTTTCTTGCTTCTTTCTGCACCCCTCTTGCCTCTTTCTGCACCCTTCGCCCCTCTTTCTGCACCTCTCTTGCCTCTTTCTGCACCACTGCTCCCTCTTTCTGCACCTTTCCTGCCTATTTCTGTACCTCTCTTGTCTCTTTATGTACCTCTGTTGCTTTTTTCTGCACTTCTCTTGCTCTTTCTGCTCCCTTTGCGCCTCTTTCAGCACCTCTGTTGCTTCTTTCTGCACTTTTCTTCCTTCTTTCTGCAACCCTCCTGCCTCTTTCTGTACCTCTCTTGCCTCTTTGTGCACCTCTTCTACCTTTTTCTGTACCGCTCTTGCTTCTGTTTGCACCTCTGTTGGTTCTTTCTGCACTGCTCTTGCTTCTATCTGCACCTCACTTGCCTCTTTCTGCACATCTCTTGCTTCTTTCTACACCTCTGTTGCTTCTTTTAGCAATCCTCTTGCCTCTTTCTGCACTTCTCTTTCTTCTTTATGCACCCCTCCTGCCTCTTTCTGTACCTCTCTTGCCTCTTTGTGCACCTCTCCTACCTCTTTCTGAACTCCTCTTGCCTCTTTTTGCACCTCTGTTGATTCATTCTGCACTGCTCTTGCTTCTTTCTGCACCTCTTTTGGCTCTTTCTGCAGCCCTCTTTTCTCTTTCTGCACCTCTCTTGCCTCTTTCTACACCCCTGTTCCCTCTTTCTGTACCTGTCCTGCCTGTTTCTGCACCTCTATTGCCTCTTTCTGTTCCTCTCTTGGTTCTTTCTGCACTTCTCTTGCTCTTTCTGCACCCTGCACGCCTCTTTCAGCACCTCTGTTGCTTCTTTCTGCACTTCTCTTCCTTTTTGCACCCCTCCTGCCTCTTTCTGTACCTCTCTTGCCTCTTTCTGCACCTCTCCTACCTTTTTCTGCACCCCTCTTCTCTCTTTTTGCACCTCTGTTGGTTCTTTCTGTACTGCTTTTGCTTCTTTCTGCACCTCACTTGCCTCTTTTTGCACTTCTCTTGCTTCTTTCTACACCTCTGTTTCTTCTTTCAGCAATTCTCTTGCCTCTTTCTGTACTTCTTTTCCTTTTTTCTGCACCCCTCCTGCCTCTTCCTGCACCTCTGTTGCCTCTTTGTGCACCTCACCTGCCTCTTTCTGCACTTCGCTTGCTTCTTTCTGCACCTCTCTTGCCTTTTTTGGTACCTTTGTTGCTTCTTTCTGCATTTCTCTTGCCTCTTTCTGCACCTCTGACTTCAAGGTAGTTTTAATCCCCCTGCCCTATTATGTACTAGGGCCTTACAGGGGAGGTCATGCCAATCACAGGGGTACCCCAACCCATAGTGTACCCTAGTGTATGTAGGTGTTTTCACTGTATTCTAAGTGTCTTTCAGCATAGCACTGGCTCAGGGCATGGTTAGTCAGAGTCAGTTACCACCAGTACCAGTCAGCAAAAAGTTGGGGGCACAGGATGACTTTGCAACAAGGCCTCTTTCTGCACCTCTGTTGGTGTTTTCTGCTTATCTCTTACTTCTTTCTGCACCTTTCTTCATCTTTCTGGACTTCTGTTGCCTCTTTCTGCATTTCTCTTTCTTCTTCCTGCGCCTTTCTACCTCTTTCTGCACATGTCCTACTCTGTAGACATAGTTAGAAATTAGAATTTAAAAAACCTTAGAAATTCACTGGAAAAAACGTAGGTTTCAGGGACGTTATAGTTAGAAATTAGCATTTAAAAAACCTTTAAAATTCACTGAAAAAAACATAGGTTTCAGGGACGTTATAGTCAGAAATTAGCATTTAAAAAAACCTTAGAAATTCCCTGAAAAAAACACAGGTTTCAGGGACGTTATAGTTAGTTGGACATTTCACTCGTACAAAACAAGAGAAATTCGGCCGTTATAGTTAGTTGAGCTAACCATAACTCGCGCCCCCGCAATGCACTGCTGATGACGTCACATATTACATCATTCATGACATGGTCAGTGACATCACTGATGACATCACTGATGACATCTCAAATAACATCACTGATGACATCATCCATGTGATAATCTGATGCACCTCCTCATACCCTAATATAACCTTTGATACACCCACTCTAAAATACAGACTACCACTTTTGTCCCTAAAACCTATGTTTTTTTCAGTGAATATATATATATATATATATATTCACTGAAAAAACCATAGGTTTCAGACACGTTATAGTTAGAAATTAGCATTTAAAAAACCTTTGAAATTCACTGAAAAAACCATAGGTTTTAGGGACAGTTATAGTTAGTTGGACATTTCACTCGTACAAAACCCGTGAAATTCCCCCGTTATAGTTAGTTCAGCTAACTATAACTCGCGCCCCGCAATGCACTGCTGATGACGTCACATATTACATCACTCATGACATGGTCAGTGACATCACTGATGACATCACTGATGACATCTCAAATGACATCACTGATGACATCATCCAGTGACTGTGTGTTTCTGTAAAGTTTAAATATTTGTAATATATATATAGGGAAAGGCGTATTGAAGAATGAGTGGGTGTATAGGTGTCTGTATGGATGATTTAGTAGGTGCGTGACTAACTCTATAAGTGAGTGATTAAACGTATCTTACTGAATGCATGGGTTAGTGACTAAACTGGGTGAATGTCTGCATCCGTCTGTCTGTTGCTGTGTAAGTGGTGCATGGGTTTGTGAATAGCTACATGAGTGTCTATATGAGTTATTGATTGGTTGTCTGAGTATCTGTATGGGTGCCTGAGTGTTTGTGTGGGTGGGGTGTGTGCGACTCTGTGCATAGATGTGTGAGTGGACGATTCACTGGGTGGATGGTTTCAAGAGTGCATCTGTGATAGACTGTATGGGTGGGTAAGTGTGTGTAAGAGTGTGTTAGTGAGTGAATGTATGTCCCAGTGGTACATGTGTGAGTAACTACATATGTGAAAGGAAGTATATATGTGTGTTGGAGTATATAAATAGCTATAAGCGAGAGTGTGTGATTGTGAGAGTGACTGTATGGATGAGTGTGTGCTTGTATCAGTGATTGTATAAGAGCGTAAGAATGTGCTAGTATTTGTATGAGTAAGTGAGCTGGTGTGTGTATAACTGTATAGGTGAGTAAATGGCAGTGTGTTTAATTATTTGCATAACTGACTAGGTGTGTGAGTACCTCTATGGATGAGTGGCGGTGTTTGAGTGTCTATATAGGAGTATGAGTGCATATGATAGTCCTGTACTGAGTGACCGTAAGTATGAGTGACTGTACGGGTGAGTGAGTGGATGTGTGTGTAGACCTAAGAATCAGTGAGTGGGTATGTAGTTATTGGTGTTGGAGTGTCTATGGTTTTGCGAATGGCAGTCTGTAATTTAGAGTGGGTGTATCAAAGGTTATATTAGGGTGTGAGGAGGTGCATCAGATTATCACATGGATGATGTCATCAGTGATGTCATCAGTGATGTCATTTGAGATGTCATCAGTGATGTCACTGACCATGTCATGAGTGATGTAATATGTGACGTCATCAGCAGTGCATTACGGGGCGCGAGTTATAGTCAGCTGAACTAACTATAACGGGGGAATTTCACGGATTTTGTATGAGTGAAATGTCCAACTAACTATAACTGTCCCTAAAACCTATGGTTTTTTCAGTGAATTTCAAAGGTTTTTAAATGCTAATTTCTAACTATAACGTGTCTGAAACCTATGGTTTTTTCAGTGAATTTCAAAGGTTTTTTAAATGCTAATTTCTAACTATAACGTGCCTGAAACCTATGGTTTTTTCAGTGAATTTCAAAGGTTTTTTAAATGCTAATTTCTAACTATAACGCCCCTAAAACCTATGGTTTTTTCAGTGAATTTCAAAGGTTTTGTAAATGACAATTTTTAAATGTATTAATTGTTATATTTATTTTTTTGATGCTGATTTACTACATTTTTTAAAACTATTTATTTTTAGATATTTTTTTTTGAAATTACATTGTAATTACATTATACATTACATTACAAAATATACTTTCTCTGAATGAATTACTTTAGTTTAAATAGTTTGCAAATAGGCAATAGACTTTTAAGTACAGTAGTTACAGTTGTTGCAATGGGCAACACAATTTAAACACAATGCAACATTGAGCTGAATGTGAATTTCTAGTTAAATGCAATTAGTTACTTTATGGATTACTTTTCTAACCACAGGACTGGATCCTAGATTCAGTCCTGGGACATCTCCTGTAAACAGTTGAGTAAAAGCGTTTTGGTTACAGTAGTGATTTTTAAGGGATATTATTGTATTTTAAAAGTTGACAAACTTTTTCACATAGAATCACCAATGTTATCCTATGGGAGGAAATTCACTTAGCAGATAAGTAGTGTTATCGTTACTTTTTCTTACTCAGTGGTGGATCCTTGATCCAGCACTGGTGCATCTCCTGTAAACAGTTGAAAGAATGCGTTTAAGTCATACAGGCGATTTTTAAGGAATATTTGTAGATTGTGAAAATCGACACTTTTAAACTTTTCTGCTGAAAACCAGACAATGGATTCCTATGGAAGGAAATACAAGTTACTGGTAAGTACGGTTAGAATTAATTTTCAGGGTCAGTGCTGGGCTAAAAGATGCAGCACTGGGTTCTCTCCTGATAACAGGTGAGTAAATCGGAATTCGTAGTTCGGCTGATTTTAGAGGACTATTATAAAGTTCCAAAACTCCACACTTAGAAGAATTTCCAAGTGAAACCAGTCAATGTTAGCCTATGGAAGGAAATTCAAGTTACTGGTAAGTACGGTTAGAATTACTTTTCAGGATCTGTACTGGGCTGAAAGATGCAGCACTGAGGTCTCTCCTGATAACAGGTGAGTAAATTGGAATTCGTAGTTCAGCTGATTTTAGAGGAATATTATAAAGTTCCAAAACTCAACACTTAGAAGAATTTCCAAGTGAAACCAGTCAATGTTAGCCTATGGAAGGAAATTCAAGTTACTGTTAAGTACAGTTAGAATTACTTTTCAGGATCAGTACTGGGCTCAAAGATGCAGCACTGAGGTCTCTCCTGATAACAGGTGAGTGAATCGGAATTCGTAGTTCTGCTGATTTTAGAGGAATATTTGTAAGTTTCAAAAATCGACACTTAGAAACTTTTTCAGCAAAAAGCAGGCAATGATATCCTATGGAAGGAAATTCAAGTTACTGGTAAGTACGGTTAAAATTACTTTTCAGGATTAGTACTGGGCTCAAAGATGCAGCACTGTGGTCTCTCCTAATAACAGGTGAGTAAATCGGAATTCGTAGTTCGGCTGATTTTAGAGGAATATTATAAAGTTCCAAAACTCCACACTTAGAAGAATTTTCAAGTGAAACCAGTCAATGTTAGCCTATGGAAGAAAATTCAAGTTACTGGTAAGTACGGTTAAAATTACTTTCCAGGATCAGTACTGGGCTCAAAGATGCAGCACTGAGGTCTCTCCTGATAACAGGTGAGTAAATCGGAATTCGTAGTTCGGCTGATTTTAGAGGAATATTTGCACAATGGTGAAGGAAGGGGGTGGGGCCTGAGGTGACATGTCTGCAAACACGCCCTGTGGCGCGTTTTAAGTTGGAGAATTAATTCCTCCTCAATCCTGAGGGTCCCTAGGGGCCAACTAGCCCACCAGGTACGTCCAGTATGCGCCAGAGAGCTGCGCTGCAGAGATGTGTTCAGAGGCCTCGCCCCTTTTTACACCTCTCTGCAACGCAGCTCTGTGGCGCTTTCTGGACGTACCTGGTGGGCTAGTTGGCCCCCAGGGACCCTCAGGATTGAAGGGGATTTAATTCCCCATCTTAAAACGTGCCACGGGGCCTGTTTGCACACATGTCACCTGAAGCCCCGCCCCTCCCTTCACCACTGTGCAAACGCACCCCGTGGTGCATTTTAAGTTGGGGGATTAACTCCCTTGAATCCTGAGGGTCCCTGGAGTCCAACTAGCCCACCATGTACCTCCAAAAGCGCCATAGAGCTGCGTTGCAGAGAGGTGTAAAAGGGGCGTGGCCTCTGTACACCTCTCTGCAACGCAGCTCCCTGGCGCATACTGGAGGTTCCTGGTGGGCTAGTTGGCCCCAGGACCCCCAGTATTCAAGGGGAGTTCGTTCCCCATCTGCAAACGCGCCAGGGGGCGCGTTTGCAGACTGCTGCAGCTGGTCTTTTTTTAAAACTTTTTTTTTGTATGGGAGGGGGGCTGCGTGACCCCCTTCCCTCAGCCACTTTTGGCCCCGGGGACCCCATCCCCCGGGGCCTGAGCATTTTTTTTTTAAACGGGAAGGGGGCCGCGTGGCCCCCCTTCCCCGGGCCTCTATTGGCCCCGGGGACCCCATCCCCCAGGGCATGCCCTCTTTTTTCATTTAAAAAATATTTGGAGGGGGGCTGCGTGGCCCCCCTCCTCAGGCCACTACTTGCCCCGGGGACCCCATCCTCCGGGGCTGGCCCTATCCTTTGGGGACTGTGGGGGGACCCCAACTCCCCCACGGTCCCGCCGGCTCCCCGCGTCCTGCGGGAGCCGGCATTGCTTTTCCACATGGGGAGCTGCTAAGATGCAGCTCCCCGTGTGGAAAAGCAATTTGCTTTGGATTTTGGAAGAGAGAGCAGGTTTCCTGCTCTCTCTTCCAAAATTCAAAGGAGTTTGCTATGACAGTAGGCACCCCGGGACACTGCAGGAGCCGGCCCTGGGGGGTGGTGGTCCCCAGGGCCATCATGGGCTCCAGGAGGGGGGCCGCGCGGCCCCCCTCCCAACAGGTTGAAAGCCCCGGGGAGGTGGTCGTCCCCGGGGCTCTGGGGGTCCGTAACAGGACCCCCATATTTAACGATTTAGTGCCCCGTGGAGGTGGCGGTCCCCGGGGCGTGTGGGGGGGCTGGAGCCCCCCCACACAACTAATTATAATTTTTTTAAAAGAAGCCCCGGGGAGGTGGCGGTCCCCGGGGCTGCGGGAGGCTCAGAGCCCTCTCGCACCATTTTGTTTAAAGCCCCGGGGGTGGTGGTCCCCGGGCTTGGGAGGCCTTAGAGGCCCCCATATAATTATTAATGATCCCCGCATGCCCCCGGGACTTGGCCCACCCGGGGCCAATTAACTACAAAGCGCGGGAGGCCGCGCTCGTTTTGTTTTTTATCGGCAGGATCCGCGCACCCAGCGCGTTTTTGCCGATTTAAAAAAATATATATATATTTGGGGGGCCCTGGGGGTCCTTGTAGGACCCCCTGAGCAGGCCTAGGGGGTCAGGGTGTTTCTACCCTGCCCCCTTTTTGCGTTTTGCGCAGTTTTTTTACTGCTTTCTTGTTCCTCGGTTCTACCGAGGAACAAGATGGCTGCCAACACTTCCTGGTTTGGAGTGTTGACAGCCAATTAGCATGCAGCTCGTGATCAGAAGGGTGCGCGGATCCACCGCGGCCATAGATATCGAAACTTTTATTTTGGATTTTCTCAGCAACTACTGAACGGATTTACACCATTTTTAAAAAGGGTGCTTTCTGAACCAAGCACTACATTTTTGCAAAATTTGGTGTAATTCCGTTCAGCAGTTCGGGCTGTAGCCGTGGCTAAAATTTCCTATGGGAATTAACATGGAGAAAACACGTTTTGGGACCCCCCCTTTTTTCTCGGCCCCTGCTTGATGAATCACCCCGAAACTTTCAAGCCAAGGGGGACCGGAGCGCCCCACTAGTTTTGAAAATTTCGCGATGATTCGTCAAACGATGCCAAACTTATTGGGAATAGAATGTTATGAATTTCCTATGGATAATAGGTTCTAACTGTAACTATCTACTGGCGACCGCCAGTAGATAATATATATATATATATATATATATATATATATATATATATGAAAACACCTCCAATCCCATTCTGAATGAAGCCTGCACTCGAACATGGATTGATCCTTTTATTTGGCAACATGATTTCAAAGTAACAGGAACGCGTTTCGGCTGTCTTGGCAGCCTTTATCAACCTGAATATGCACGATGACTTTAGCACTTTTATTAACTGCTACCCGCAGGTGTTGCTGACCACGACTTGACTTCGTCATTTAAAGGTATAGTCCTCCTTTTAGGCAAACACTCGTAGTTTTGAATGTAGAAAGTCAAACAATTTTCGCAATACTTGTGTTTAAAATTCACATCTATTTTTGGCAGAAAGCAAATTGGTAACATTATCAGAATTTCATTTGATGATTTCACAGATGGCAGTCAGTCAACTATTTTGTCGATTCCATGCAAAGTTGCAATTTTGTTAAAACTAGTGTCTCAACCTGCCACAATTCTGTAAATAGTTCTCCATATTTGCTGACATAAACTCAATGCTAGCTCCAATTCACAGTTTTAGACTGCTTAAGATGAATCACGCAGGGGCGGTGCGTCCATTGGGGCGTTGGGGCATAGCCCCCCCGCCCGCAGCTCCCTCGGCGTCTTTGAACCTAAGTAAACAATCAGTTTACTTAAGTTCAAAGAGCCGAGGGAGAACTGACAATCATGTCAGTCAGCATGACGTCGGACCGCCCACCCCCTTCAGAGTCTGAAGGGGGTGGGCGGTCCTGTGTCATGTTGACTGACATGATTGTCAGAGCTCAGAGGGACCAGGGGCAGCAGGCAGCACTGCAGCACAAGTGCGCATGAGTGGGCAAGGGCACCGAGTTTCGCGCCGTGCCCAGTCATGCGCACTTGTGTGTGCACTGGCTTGACGCATGCCCATTAGGGAGAGCGAGGGTTGAGCAAAGGCTCAAACCTCGGTCTCCTAATGGGCAGGCGGGCGAGAGGTAACCGTGCCCTAAGCCAAGGATTGGCTGAGAGGGGCTGTAGGCAGGGCCAAACGGAGTCGGACCCGAGGCGGCGCGGACGGCGGACCTCCTCAGAGTCAGGTAGGATTTTGTTTGTTATTTAAAAAATCCCCCGGGCCCCCGGCACAACCCCCCCTAAAGCCCCCCCCCGCGAGCCGCGACGAGTGCCAGCTGTTGGGAAAACTCTCTTTAGAGCTGCACAACTCGTTTTTGCAAATGTGAATGTACCCGCTTTCAAATCTGTAAAGCATACTCGAGCATACTTGGGCTACTCTACTGCATTAAAAATGTGAATAAAAGCATGTTTCCCAAACGTGGGGTTAAATATTGGGCACTGGTTCTTGGTCTTACATGATGATCCCCTTATTATAATGGCAATGAAGTTACAGATTTCCCGCCATCGGCGCCATTATTAATTACGTCTATAGTATCCCGCCGTATTTGCCTTTTAAATGTATTGCTTTGTAACCGAAGTGTGTTGAAAATTTCCAGTAAATTGCACGATGTTGCATAGTGGTCTTAATTTTCTCAGACTCACTTTGTCAATTAGTCTTGTTTGGTTCCTCAATCACTCTCCGGAACTTGTCACCAACACTAATGCTCCACCACTTTCAAGTCACCAGCCGCCTCTGGTGAGATGTTATAGGCAGAGTGGGGAAAGGAGGAACCGCTGTTGGTGTAATATGGACATAGAGTTAAAATAAAAGCGTAAGAGGAGAGAGAGAGGGAAAGGAAGAGTGGGAAGAAGTAGCCACGGATCAAGAAATGGAAAGGGCGGGAGCAAAGGGGAGTGCAAAGAGTGACAATGAAAGGAGGGGACAGGGAGTGCAGATGAGAGAGAGGTTCACATAGAGGAGTGATGGACAGAGGGGAGTGCAAAGAGTGACAATGAGAGGAGAGTGACAGGGATGGAGATGAGAGAGAAGTTCACAGAGAGGAGAAAGGGACAGAGGGGAGGAGAACGAGTGTCGATGAGAGGGGGTGACAGAGATGCAGAGGAGAGAGATTTGCAGGGAGGGACAAAGGGAAGTGGAAAGAGGTACAGCAAGCAGAGTCACACGGATGGAGATAAAGAGCGTGTGATGAGGTTCATAAGGGCCAAATGAGAGTGGAAAGAGTGGCAATGAGAGGAGAGTGACCGAGAGAGAGGTTCACAGAGAGGAGGGGGAGGGCAAAGGGGAGTGGAAAGAGTGACAGCAAGGAGAGAGTGAAAGGATGAACATGAAAGAGGGTGCAATTCAGGCAGAGCTGTATGGGGGAAAACAGGAGGTAGAAAGAGTGATGGGGAGACCTAAAGGTGAGGGGGAAGTGCAGAGGGCAGCTGAGGAGAGGGTGGCATAGATGGTGAAGGGTGTGAGACACAAAGACACCGAAACACAGAAATGAGTGGGAGGCAGAAAAAGGAACGTGGTAATTTTTAACACAGAAAGAAACTCGACTTGCTGGGACAAGCACTCAGTATTTCCTCATCCAGCCCAGCGCATCTCCTGGAAGCTCCCAGAAAGGGGAAGGTGTGACCAGGGGTGCTTGTGAGGTGGCACCGGGCCCAGTATGTCTGGCTGCAGGTTTTGTGTTTGTCACTTTGTGAGTAAATCGAGTATTTCAACGTCTGCTTGCAGCTGCAGCAGTCTCTGTGTACTTTTTTGTGTACAGGTCTTTAAGCCTAAACAAATGTTTGTGACTCGTGCTTTATGTGTGTACTTGATAGTGTTTGAGTGTGTGTTTGTACTTGTGTTGGGGTGAAGTTGATGGATATAAGGATGTTGTTACAGATGCTGTCATAACAGTGCTTTATCAACCTTCCTGCTTCCTCAAATTTGCTTGAAAATGCTCCATTTATCCACTCTTTTTTCAAAATTTTCTCGGGGGGAGAACCCCCCCCCCCAGTGCAGTACCACGATAACTTTACGCCCCACCACTTTCAAATGTCACCAGCCACCACTGGAATCACGCGCTGCCAAATGTCAGTTTCCATTGCTACTCATGGCACTAGCCGCGAGTCCCGGCTCCGAACTGTCACAATGTTGGGGATCCATGCAGGTTTATAATCTCCTCACAGGGCAGTCTATACGGTGAGGTGCTCGGGGGCTGCCAATCATCAATACACTACTACAGTGTGGCTTTGTTTGCTGCTTAGCAGCCAACAAAGCCACACTGGAGTAGTATATATAGTATATATATATATATATATATATATATATATATATATATATATATATATATATATATATCACATATTACCTACTGGCGGTCGCCAGTAGGTAGTTATAATTAGAACCTAGTTTCCATAGGAAAAGCATTTTTTTGATTTGCTAATAACTTTGACGTCGTTTGATGAATCTTCCTGAAATTCTCTAAAAAAAAAATCTATCCAGGTCAGCTCCTATCCTGAAAGTGTGGGGGTGATTCGTCAAGCGGGGGCTGAGAAAAAAGGGGGGTCCCAAAACTCGTTTTCTCCATGTTAATTTCCATAGGAAATTTTGCGACGAGCTACAGCTCGAACTGCTGAACGGAATTACCCCAAATTTGGCAGAAAGGTAGAGCTTGGTTCAGAAAGTGACCTTTTTTTAAAAGGTGTAAATCTGTTCAGTAGTTTTTGAGAAATTCAAAAAATAAGAGTCAAAAAATCAATTTTCTATAGGAAACTTTGTGCAGGGCTACAGCCGAAACTACTGAATGGAATTACTCCAAATTTGGTAGAAAGGTAGTGCTTGGGTCAGAAAGCAAGGTTTTAAAAATGGTGTAAATCCGTTCAGTAGTTGCTGAGAAATTAGAAAAATAAAACATTTGATATGTGGGCGGAGCCTAAGTTGCATGCGCGAGCTTCACTGTGATTGGCTACTAGCACTCCAAACCAGGAAGTGTTGGCAGCCATCTTGTGGCTTGGTAGAAGCGAGTCACCCGAAAACGGAGAAACAAAGGTATAAAACAAGAGAAGGGGGCAGGGTAGAAAAACCCTGACCCACTAGGTCTGCTCAGGGGGTCCCAGGAGGACCCCCAGGGACCAAAAAATCATTTTAAAAAAAAATAAAAAATCTGCAAAAATTCGCACTGGGGTTGCGGGTTCTCGCGTTTCATTTTAATGAGGCCCTTGGGTGGGCTAGGTTCCGGGGGTATTTCTTAAAAAATAATAGCAGGGGCTCGCAGGGGTTGCGGGGGTGCGCTGGGGTCCGCGCAGCCCCGGGGCTTCACTCATGATGGGAGGGGGTTGCGTGGCCCCCTTCTGGAGCCTTCTATGTGCTTGTAACTTTGGCATCGTTTGACGAATCTTTATGAAATTATCCAAAAAGTTTCTCTTTTTGGATTAGCTCTTATATTGAAAGTTTGGGGGTGAATGGTGTAGGAGGGGCTGAGAAAAAAGAGGGTCCTAAAACGTGTTTTCTCCATGCAATTTCCATACGAATCTTTACAGAAGACTACAGGTGAAACTGCTGAACGGAATTATGCCAAATTTGGCAGGGAGAAAGGTGATGGTCCAGAAAGCACGCTTTTGTTTAAATGGTGTAAATCCGTTCAGTAGTTTTTGAGAAATATCAAATTTTACAGATATCGATATTTGAGAATTCTGACATGTGATTGGCTGAGGGGTTACAAGCAGCAGCTTGCGGCTTATTGGCTGTGAATGGTTGAAACCAGGAAGTGTTGGCAGCCATTTTGTGATTTACTCCGTCAGCTCGCATCTCTCCGTGTAGAAGCAATCAGGTTCGTAGTTTTACCTGTGCGAGGCAACACTGGCATCTGTGTCTGTGTGAGATATGCCTTTCAGGCTGCTTCTCCTCATATCACCAGGTCGCGGCTAAGTCTTTAGAAGCCCGTCCGTCGGCTCGGAGCTCTGTGAGTCAGTCTGTCAGCACGACCCCCTACACTACCCAAAGACTACCCAAACACCACTGCACTGTCGCAAACTCAAAAACACTACCCCAGCACGATCCCCTACACTACCCAAACAACAGTGCACTACCCTAAACCCTAAATCTACCCCCAGCACGACCCCCTACTCAAACACCACTGCAGTGCCCTAAACCCTAAAATACTACCCCCAGCACAACCCCCTACACTACCCAAACACCACTGTACTACCCTAAAGCATAAAACAGTAGCAGTCCGTCGGCTTGCAGCTGTGCGTCTGCGAGCCGTCGTGTCCCTAGCTGTACATGTCCGAGTGAGTCCGTTAGGTGATAGGTGTGTGTCTGCTAGCATGGCCATTGGCCCGTTGGTGTCCCTTTGCGAGTTAGACCGGAGCTCTCCCTCTGCGAGCCAGCACGCTGGTGTGCGTTTGCGAGCCGACGGCCCGTAGCTCACACTGTGCGAGCCGAGCCGATGGCCCGTAGCTCTCCCTGTGCGAGCTGAGCCCACGGGCTGCAGGTGTCCCTCTGCGAGGCTGCTCGATGGCCCGCAGGTCTTTCTGTGCTAGCCGGATCGCAGCTGTCACTCTGCGAACCGATATTGGGAATATAAGGCGGCTCTAAAGAGAGCCCTTGTGTTTATTAGTTGGAGCTACATATAAGTGCGGATGCACAGCTTCAGGTTATTCAGAAAAACTCGATTTTCCTGATCTGTGAAGTGTACTCCATCACTTCTGTAGATATCAGCCATATGAAAACGTATGTTATTGTTGTAGATCAACCCCATTCTATGGTCTCTGAGGTATGCAGACACAGCTTTGTTGACATTCTTCCTAGATTTTTCAATCTGAGGACAAAATTGGTTTGACCATTTCCACTTCTGTCTTTGGCATATATTGGAATATACAAAGACAGTTTGAGGCAAAAGCAATATCAATTGTCGAAAGGTGTCCTTCATTAGCATTTCCAAACCTACCCCAGTCAATGTGCCTAGGTCGTTTCCACCACAGTGCACAATCATGAGGTCAGGGTGTTGGAGATGCAAACAGGTTTTAACCAAAGGCAACAATTGGTGCCACTTCAATCCTCTTTGTCCAAACCATTTAATGTCCACATTTTGTAAACCTAGGTCTAAGTCAATACGTCTCTGTTCTGCATACCTCTTGCACCAGAAAACATAGCTATGTCCTACGATCCACACTAGCATTTTGAAGGTATGGCTGGGAGGAATGGATAGATGTCTGTAGCTCATGCAGTCCGTTCGTAGAATAAGAGATATGTTTAAATATGGGGAACTACTTTTTTTTGCCATACAAAATGATACCTGATTGGGAGATGAAAAGCATTTTTTTTTTTAAAGTAGGGTGCACATTCGTTTGGTGGAAAAGCATCTTTGTGATTGGTTAAGAAAAAGCAGTTTAAACATGGAGTACATATCATAGGATAAAATTTGCTCAACTCAACCACACCTGCTACTTGCATTTGGAAGGCACTGTTCGAACTTAAAACAATCGTGAACTTTTAACCTGCACGTGCCGTTAAATGTTCGAGAAAATGTTGCAAAAAAATATTGTTAGGTTTAAAAAAATTGATGAACTTTTAACCTGCACGTGTTGTAGAATGTTCTAGAAAGTGTGTTGATAGAATACGTTGCACTTCTGACTTCTATGTGTCCTTCAATATTAAAAAAACTGTTTATATGGTTTATAAGTTTTGAAACCTAAAAGAATCAAGGAACTATTCTAATTTGTTCATTACATGTATTTATGTGTGGAGCAACAAAATTACAGACACAACAGCACCAGGAACAGGAAGAAGCAGGGAGTGGGGGGACGGGGGAAGATGGCCACAATGGTACAGATGCACAATGAAGTACAGCACTACTATAGACAAACCATGGCCAAAATGAAACACACCAACAAGGAGCACAAGTCACACAACCCACCAACATCACACCACTGAACAAGCATAGAAGTGAAAACCACACTGCTGGAAAGGGAGAAGGGTGAACAAAAGCTCACATGAAGGGACATCTCACACACAATGCAGCACCCACACATAGGAAGCAGAGTACACCAACATCCAACACAATGTTGTCCAAACACAAAGATTCGCACAATCGAACACAGGACACAAACGCACTCGCCTGAGGTGGATAAGCGTCCAAAAGCGTCAGTACGAAACAGGCACATGAGAACGCATAAGTACAAACCCACAGTCCGGATGGGGTAGCAATTCACATATGGCAGGCAGCCAGAGAGTCCATGACACACACATTGGCATACAAATGAAGACACTACACATTTGGAGACAAGTGAAAATGTGGAAACTTTATAAAAAAAAGTGCGTGTCAGTACGGCCAAGAGTAGTGCCACGATATGCAGAGAAATGCAGCAGCATGCCTGAATAAGGAACGTAGGAAAACGTCCATGTTCACCTCGGAGTAGTCCATCACCAACACACATCAGTGTCAAGCAGCGTTGGTTGTCCGCGCTTCTGACATGATTCGACGCCAATGCAGCCACGTCCACTGTTGTTTTGGGACATGTGACCAGATGTACAACGTGCAATGATGCGGAGGGACACGTGCAATGTGGCACATCGAGTCATGGTTGCAGGTACCTTGTCAATCGTCCATGAACGCGAGTGCAGCTGCGTAAGCCACTATCTCTAATGAGTGATGGTTGGCCACAATATTTGACATGTCATCGACGTAATCCATCAGCTGACCGGGACAGATGTTCTGACTCCAACCACTGTACCCAATTTGCATCAAAGCAGAATCAGGAAGTGGGTCAATTTGCTCACTGCGTACTACGACACATGCAATCTCCCAGGCCCAGTTCCCAACATGCATGCCAAACATCCATGCATGCCATAAACGGGCATCACCATGACAGTCCTGGTCATGGGCCAACAGGAGGCGCACACACCTGTCGTAGTCCATGTCAGCTACCCTCTCGTTGGAGAGGCACACGTCCATGCACCACTCGGATAGGCACGTGCGACATTGCAATACAGGTTGAACGCAGGTGATCAGGACATGCAGCAGACGTCCAAGGTATAGGTGGACGTGCATGGAGTCGACCATGTGTTCAGGATGCTCTGCCATTGCGTCAGTGGCTCTGCTTGTAGCTGCACTCTCTTGCCGTGTGCCAGTCTTGTGGATGAAATGGTACAGCTTGGTGCAATGAGCCGGGTCTGTGTGCAATGAGTGCAGGGCAGGGGTGTGGTGGGAGTACGTGAGAAGGCCATTTCATGCACGCTAACTATGATGAAGGACTTTTGAGTGTGGGATGTGTACTCGTTGTTCTCAAATCGGGCAGTGCGTAGTGTGGGAGACGGATGCAAATATTCTCGTATCTGCCAGGGGGGGCTGGCCACGTGCAAGTTCCTTCTCGGAGCAGCAGATGTGCTACTGCAAGGTAGCTCAGACAAAGAACCTTTCATTCGTACAGTAAGTTCTCCAGCTGCATTCATACAGGATGTGTACAAGGGCCGGTCGTGGGTGTTGTGGGATGTCTGCGACCCTGGTCATCATGGATGAGATGCCCAGCACGTGGCACATGGGCGGGTTCACTGTGTGTTACGTTGCCAAACAGCTGCTCCTCCCTCCCTCGAGCCCCCACACTTTTGTACGGTGCACTGTTGTATCCCGTGCACTCCTATGGCACACCATTGTAATGCCTATTCGTGCATGTCCTGCGGCATTCTAACCACACCGTGAGACTGCAGTTTGGAGGTGGTGCATGCCACTGTACAACATGGAATGCTGCGGCCCTTGTGGCGGCCACACCATAACACAGAGACACACTTACCGCACTTCCAGAACACGGACATGTCCGAGACACCCCGTTCCTCTTGCCGGATAGGCAGACCCCTGCAGTGACCTGTGTACGCCGGACCAGCACACGCCGCCTGTGCATGCAGGAGGATGCATGCGTAGCTACATGTCCAGGCTCACTGCCAACGCTGAGGTGACATGGTAACGTCCGCTGACACTGTGATGTTGCAGGGCCCGTGCCTATCATGCTAACACAATGACCACATGGACACACTTGCTCAGATGCGGGTTCGGGGGCGTTGGCGGTCCTGGGGTTGTTGCGATGAGTGTTGTGGACCTCATGGGTATCCGTGTATCATGCTCATTGACTGTATGGCACCTGTGGGTGTTTCGGTGTGGCTCTTGGCTGTGTTCCCTTTCATGCTGCAGGTAGTCGTCCTGCTTAACACCAGCAGAAAGCAGGTGTAAAATCCCTGGTGCTAACGCAGCTTATCGCCGGAATTTGTTTCGCATCGCAGTTGTTGTCAAAGTTGTGATGTGGTTTTTTTCGTGTACAGAAAAATAAACAAACTGGGCAGTGTATCCCGTCAAGATCCAGCACCTGACCCACTATTCCCAATCAATATAAATACAATGACATTTCTTCATTGATTTTGTGTGTACACTGTAAGTGCACCCACTACCACAGTTCAATTCAATACAGGATTTTAGTATTTAGAATAAATCGCAAAGGTGCACCTCGTGTCTTTTTGCACGGGAACGCCTACTCTGCATTTCATTATCAGCACTTTAATGCAACTAAAGTTGAGATAAATATAACACACTATTCAGAATCTGGTGCAAACTGCAGACATCACCAGTATTCCCGTGATAACTGCCCTAAAATTTAACACCATGGTGGACACCACAAAATAACAGTAATAAGAATGAGAAAGAGTCACACAGCACTTAAGTAACAACCAAAAACTTTATTGAATTTTTTTTTTTTTTTTTATCAAACTTAATTTTTTCGTAAACGTATATATAAAGGATAAACTAAATTTAACAAACTGAACACAAAACAACAAGGCGGAAGACTCCTGTCGGGCCCATGAATGTCGACGACACAGCCTGGAAAATAAAGCACAAAATAAGCACGTGTGTAATGCGCATATCAAAGGAGTGAGACCCAGAGAAGGAAAAAAAATCCAGAGAGGGAAGGAAAGAAAGGGAGTGAGAAAGGGAGAAGGGAGATAGAGAAAGAGAAGAAATGGAAGGAAGAGAGTGAGAGAGAGAGTGAAGAGAGGGAAGTGAGAGAGAGAGATACTGCCGCCCCTGCGCATCCATGACCAAATAATGACCTGCTGCCACCGGAGTGTCTACCATTGGGCACTCCACGTGCCCGTCAAAGCTCCGCGGCCCGGCAGATCTCACAGATGTCGCTGAGTCCTGAGTCATGAATGGCAGAGACCACATCAGCCTCTCCATGGCCCGGCAGATCTCACACATGTCGCTGAGTCCTGAGCCATCAATGGCGGAGACCTCATAAGCTTTTGGTGCCGCTAACCTTGTGCAATGCAAGTCAGCGCCACGTGGTGGTAGGCCGCTGATGGCCACACAACTTAGGGTGCGACTAACCCTGTGCAACTCAAGTCCGCGCCACGTGGTTGAAGGCCCCTGACGGCCACATCAGCTTCGGGTGGCACTAACCCTGTGCAACTCAAGTTCGCGCCATGTGGTGGTAGGCCCCTGATGGCCACATTAGCTTTGGGTGGCAGTAACCCTGTGCAACTCAAGTCTGCGCCACGTGGTGGTAGGCCCCTGACGGCCACATCAGCTTCGGGTGGCAATAACCCTGTGGAACTCAAGTCGGTGCCATGTGGTAGTAGGCCCCTGACGGCCATAGAGCTCAGGGTGCGACTAACCCTCTGCGCAACTTTTCATGGAGTCTTTATGATTGAGACCTGTGGAGCGTCCGCCATCCAGTCACCACCGGCAATAAAGGATGTGACGTTGTGGATCCATTATATTTGCGTGGTCACATGGCATGTGACGCATGTGCCGGATGGGTGTGGTGTGTGTGCAAACCTGCCCTCAGGGAGTGGCCGTGACATGTTGACAACTAGACCACTGACCTGCACACCAACAGCGAGTACGCCTGCTACAGGTAGCTATGTGGGGGGGGGTAAAAACGTGTTTTCTCAATGGATTTTCCATAGGAAACTTTAGACAAGGCTACAGGTCAAACTGCTGAACGGAATTACGCCAAATTTGGCAGGGAGAAAGGTCTTTGTCCAGAAAGCGCACTTTCTCGCATCGAGTGAAAATATAAAAGAAAGGTCTCGGGGGCAATTTAATATACCGGAGCTCTGTTTCTGCGAGATAACTATTTCACGCTCCATCTGCGCAACATCACCACTTCGCAGCTATGCCGTTAGAAGCCAGTCCATCGGCTCGCAGCTCTCTACGTTTACGAGCTAGTACGCTACTGTGCCTGTACCTCTGCAAGGTACTACACTGCTGTTCCTTTGGGAGCGGACGGTTCGTAGTACTGCGTGTGTGAGTCGAGCGGATGGGCCGCAGTAGTCCCTCTGTGAGCCTGGGTGCGATCTGTTCATAACTCACACTACATAAGCATTGAAAAACCAATTTGTGATTCAGTCCGTTGGCTGGCATCTGTCCGAGGCATTTCTGAAAACATATCGGAGTTCTTTCTGTGAGAGATACCCCTTTCACGCTGCCTCTCCCCACATCAGCAGGTAACGCACCCTCTTCCCACATTACCAACATACCCCCAACAACCTTCTTGGGCCCGGAAGTGTCCCGGTGCGGTTGGATAAACAAGAATCTTAGTCATGTATAGGTTTACATATAAAACATTTTATTTAAAGAAAACAACAACAAATAAAACTGAAGGGAGTCTGGTGCTGTGGTCGCTGCCACGAAGTTGGGGTCACTGCAATTCAGGGCTCAGGACACAGTTCCACATGTGGGATCGGCTTGTATTGAACAGTGTTAGTGGCACCACGTGTCGCGCCTTGTGTTGTACAGGGTTAGTGGCACCACGTGACGCCGGCCTTGCATATGGAAATATGCCTAACTGATCGAAGGGAGTCTGGTGATGTGGTCGCTGCCACAGACTTGGGGTCACTGCCATTCAGGACTCAGGACACAGTTCCACATGTGGGATCGGCTTGTATTGAACAGGGTTAGTGGCACCACGTGTCGCGCCTTGTGTTGTACAGGGTTAGTGGCACCACGTGTCGCCGGCCTTGCATATGGAAATATGCCTAACTGATCGAAGGGAGTCTGGTGCTGTGGTTGCTGCCACAGACTTGGGGTCACTGCCATTCAGGACTCAGGACACAGTTCCACATGTGGGATTGGCTTGTGTTGAACAGGGTTAGTGGCACCACGTGTCGCGCCTTGTGTTGTACAGGGTTAGTGCCACCACCTGCAGCCGGCCTTGCATATGGAAATATGCCTCACTGATCGAAGGAGTCTGGTGCTGTGGTCGCTGCCACGGACTTGGGGTCACTGCCATTCAGGACTCAGGACACAGTTCCACATGTGGGATTGGCTTGTGTTGAACAGGGTTAGTGGCACCACATGTCGCCGGCTTCTGATGAACAGGGTTAGTGGCACCACGTGTCGCGGCTTGTGTTGAACAGGGTTAGTGGCACCACGTGTCCAAAATTCGAATTGCGAGCTCTGCTGCCCGCAGTGTAGACTGCTAATGAGTGTTCGTTTGCACTTGAAGATGAATTTGGTGATTGCACTAAAGGTATAACTGATATAAAAAAAGTTCTTGAAGCAAGGATACTAAAAGGATATTATGTAGATTTTAGGCCTGTGATAGTTACTTGCCTACTGGACTCTGTAATTAATGACTCAAGACTTAATTTTAATTGTGAGCCCTGATGACCGCAGTGTAGGCCAGAGGTAGCGGTCAGCAAGGGCCCACAGCCACGTGACGTTGACTTGAGCTGCACAGATTGGGAGCATACAGTCTTCTTAACCGATTATACTCTCTTACACAATTTGCATCGGCACTAATCTTGAATTGTTAGCCCTGCTAACTGCATTGTAGGCCGGAGGCAGCGGATATCAAGGGCCCACAGCCAGGTGGCGTTGACTTGAGCTGCACAGAGTTAGTGGTACTTGAAGCACTTAGCGTGTGCGCAGTCAGCGATGATGCGTGGTCCGGGCTGGCCGCACTGGTAGCAATGTCTGTTGCCTCTGGACTGCATCATCTGCAATCGCGAGTCGCTCTGAATTGTGAGCCCTACTCACCGCAGTGGAGGCAGTAGGCAGCGGTGAGGAAGGGCCCACAGGCACGTGTTGTTGACTTGAGCAATGTCTCTTGCCTACTGGACTGCGTCATCTGCAATCTCGACTCCATCTGAATTGTGAGCCCTACTGACCACAGTGTAGGACGGAGGCAGCGGTCAGGAAGGGCCCACAGCCATGTGTTGTTGACTTGAGCAATGTCTCTTGCCTACTGGACTGCGTCATCTGCAATCGCGACTCAATCTGAATTGTGAGCCTTGCTGTCTGCAGTGTATATCGAAGGCAGTTGTTTGTACAGACATAAGTCTGCGGTGCTGTGCCGCTGGGGGCCTGTGTGGCGGAAGCCAGCGATCGGCTGAGGAGGCTGGTGGTCATGTTGGCGGCCTCGTGGCAGGGTGAGGGGCGCCGCCCTGGCAGACGCTTTGGCCTTCCCACAAGTGAACCATGCCCAGAGCTCCGGCCTATTTATTCACACTCCTACGCTGAAGTGGCGTATGTCGGACCAGCCCACTCCGGTTACGCTTATGCTTACAGGGGGGGACGACACAGCTACATGACTGAGATCTTCCCTAGTGTTTGACGTAACATGGTTGGGTCCACTGTCCACAACACTACAAGCACCAGTAGTATTTGTGCACAAGGAGAGGTGTGTGTTCTGCATACTGAGATGTGTCCAGCACATCACCGCTACACTTTGCATTGTGTGCATTGTTAAACATGGGTGAATTCCTTCCTTCACATATAGTTTGTTCACACCTGTCCCAATATTCAGCTATTGTGTGTCTGAGGGGCCATGCCGTTTTCGGAAAGTTTGCTGTCTTGTTCTGCGCTGCCTCGGTGGTAGGGGGGGGGCCTGGGGGTGGTAGTGGGTGTTGTGGTGTTCTTGGGTGTTGGAGCTGCTTGATCAGTAGGTCTATGACATGTGTTGGTCTTCAGATGTGGCTCTGGGCTGGGGTCCCTTTCATACTGTATGTAGTTGTTTAATATTAAAAAACAAGAAGACATTATATAGTTTAAATAACAAATACAAAAAATTACAGTAGGGAGAGGGGTGGTACGGGGGGGTAGGTCCTGAGGGTTGTGGCAGTGGGTGTTGTGTCCTTCTTGGGTGTCGGAAAAAACTATAGGTTAAATAAACATTATAATTAGAAGTTAGCATTAAAAAAACATTGAAATTCACTGAAAAAACATAGGTTTCAGGGACGTTATAGATAGAAATTAGTATTTAAAAAACCTTTGAAATTCACTGAAAAACCATAGGTTTCAGGCACGTTATAGTTAGAAATTGGCATTTAAAAAACCTTTGAAATTCACTGAAAAAACCATAGGTTTCAGGCACATTATAGTTAGAAATTAGCATTTCAAAAAAATTAGAAATTCACTGAAAAACCATAGGTTTCAGGGACGTTATAGTTAGTTGGACATTTCACTCATACAAAACCATAGAAATTCCTCCGTTATAGTTAGTTCAGCTAACTATAACTCTGACACTGACCATGTCATGAATTATGTAATATGTGACGTCATCAGCAGTGCATTGCGGGGCCGCGAGTTATAGTTAGCTGAACTAATTATAACGGTGGAACTGCTGATGACGTCACATATTACATCATTCATGACATGGTCAGTGACATCACTGATGACATCACTGATGACATCTCAAATGACATCACTGATGACATCATCCATGTGACAATCTGATGTACCTCATCACACACTAATATAACCTTTGATACACTCACTGTAAAATACAGACTACCATTTTCGATACCATTGACACACTAATACCAGTTACTACATACCCACTCAGTGATTCCTAGATCTACACACACATCTACCCATTCACCCATACAATCAGCCATACATGCAGTCACTGATCAATAGAACACTATCAAATGCACTCATACAACTATATAGACATTGACACACCAGCACTCATCCTAGTCAGTTATGTACTCATCCTAGTCACTCATGCAAAGAATCAATCACAGTTCCATTTACTCACCTACACAGTTATACACACACCACCTCATTTATTCATACAGGTAGTAACGCATACTTAGTGCCTTATATAATCACTAATACAAGTATACACTCATACATACAGCCACTCTCACAATCACTGACTCTCACGTATAGTCATTTCTATACACCAACTCTCACATACACTGCCTTTTATATATGTACTTAGTTGGACATGTGCACTGAGACATCGATTCACTCACCAAGACGCCCATACACACACACACCCACCCATACAACTGTTTCCACATGCACTCTTAAACTCATACACCCTGTCAATCAACCACTCACACATATATGCACAGAGTCACACACCCCCCACCCAACCACACACACACTCAGTCTCCAATACAAATACGCAGGCAACTAATCAATAACCCGTATAGACATTGATGTAGCTACTGACAAACCGATGCAGCAGCTTACACAACAACAGACAGAGTGATACGGACATTCACACACTTTAGACACTAACCCATGTATTCAGTAAGATACATTTAATCATTCACTTAAACAGTCAGTCACACACCTACTAAATCCTCCATCCAGACACTTATACATCCATTCATTCTTCAATACAGCTTGGTATATATATAATACATATTTAAATTTTAAAGAAAGCTACATTCACTGGATGATGTCATCAGTGATGTCATTTGAGATGTCATCAGTGATGTCATCAGTGATGTCACTGACCATGTCATGAATTATGTAATATGTGACATCATCAGCAGTGCATTGCGGGGCCGCGAGTTATAGTTTGCTGAACTAACTATAACGGTAGGCTTTCTATGGTTTTGTATGAGTGAAATGTCCAACTAACTATAACGTCCCTGAAACCTATGTTTTTTCAGTGAATATATATAGATATACACACAAATATATATATATATATACATATATATATGTATGAATAAGTTAACTTTTTGCTATTATAAAAATAATTTTAAAAAGCTGCTGTCCTTCCCAATACTACTCCCTCTGATTCATCCCAAACCGTTTGGCGACTATTAACTACCAAATATCCTTCTCAATCTTTCATCTCTCCTTTTTAACCATGCCAGACCCACATAACATTTTTTATAAAATAGGGGTTGGGCCTGTATTCACGTCCAAGCTAGGCCACCAATCAGAACTAGTAACAAGAAAAGGATTGGACGTGTTCTTAAATTAAATTTTAGAACAAAACCCTTTTAGGCAAATAAACAGGGTTTGGTGTTTTTATTTCACCTTTTACTTTCACTGTTAGTTTTTAGCATACAAAAACAATACATTAAATTCATGCCATAAGAAAAGACAGAATGCACAGCCTAGACCATGTGACCATAATTGGCTATGGAAATCTACTAGTTGGGTTTTGAACTGGCCGAATCCTGCTTCCGCATTGACCAGATGCCAAAAGAATGCGTGTAGGGAGGGTGAAGATCGTGAATCAGTTTTTCAGGCAAGTTTCAGGTAAGCGCGAACGCGCACTGTATTGATATTAACACTGAAGATTTTTCAAACAATTGCCCATATTTTTAATTTTGTAGAAGCTGAGTAAAACAGAATATACAGATGCCTCGTCCCCTCTGCTGTCAGTAATAGAAGTTCTAAACATGCCAGAGTGAGTTTTTTCCTTTACCGCATTATTTTTTCCTTTACCGCATTAATTATTGATGGAAAGGCAAGCGGCGTTTATGCCGCCACATATAGGTTTTAAAACGTAATTGTCACTTTTCCAGGCTCTGACAGGCAACGCAACAGCGTGTTAACCGAGTGCACTCGGCATCGCGTTTGAGCCATGTGCAGGAATTAGGTCATCGTCGACCCGGCTTCATTTGTAAAAGACTACAGGCAAGTCCATGTACCATGTAGAACAAGGCACGCTTTTATAGGCACGTTTTAAAAACTTTGTGATTAAACCTTTTTGGCACAAGTCATTTTGTGGCAATGTTCATGAGAGTGCACCTTAAAACATAGCTATTTTATATTACTCTTTTCAGATTAACACATTGAATAGTGCGACACAATCCGATTCTGAATACCAAACAACTCTTGCACTTACCTCTTTTGTATGAAAGGTAAGAATTAGATTTACCCGTGGAACATTTAGAAGCAGCACATATATAAGTCTAAATTCCATTTTACTTCTTTGTAATATTCGATTACATTTTAGAGTCCGACAGAGTCCGGGTCCTGATGAGAACCCTCCAATGATAATAGGGTTCGGAAATGCGTCAACCAAATACAGCTAGACGAAACAATTATTATTTCACTGATTGACACAGTGTGCAAACAAGGCAGTATGCCTGTTGTATCTTTACCATCGACTAGCTGTTTGTAGCAGCTTGCAGTAATACAAATTATAAATAAGTCTGCACCGCTACATTTTCTTTTCCAACTTGAGGACTGGTCATTTTTTGTCGTTAATGTTTTCTGTTATGTATTTGCCAAATGTTAATCATTCTGTATTTATTATTTGATGTATTGTTGAATGCATATGTATGTCTTTTTCTTATGGCATGAATTTAATGTCTTGCTTTTGTACGCTAAAAAACTAACAGTGAAAGTAAAAGGTGAAATAAAAACACCAAACCCTGTTTATTTGCCTAAAAGGGTTTTGTTCTAAAAAATTTAATTTAAGAACACGTCCAATCCTTTTCTTGTTACTAGACCCACATAACAAGCAAACATGACCAATACTTACCAAACAGGTCACTACTTCCCCTTTTCGAATCCACTCCTATATACCCCTCTCCCAAACTCTACTAACAAAAAATCAAGAGCACAATCCTAATACAACTAACGCACACAAAATACTCACCTCAAAAAGTGCTTTAATGCCTTAGCAGGGCTAATACTTGCTATGTAAATACATTTTTACAATTACAATTCATTGATAATTGGTAAATCACAATACTAATGTACTGAACGTGACTATTTTCTGGTGAGAAAGAGTTCAATATGTTTGCTTTCATTAAAATGCCTCAGGAATTTGAAAAATATATTATGCTGGTTTCTAGGGATGGAAAATGTGCTGCATTGTTGACAACATACTGTTACTATCAAACTGCCACCAGCTGCTCTGAAAAAGTAAAACATTTAGGAGTAGTGGTTCTGAAAACAGTTGGAAATGTATCACACACTTTAACACAGTATTTTACACTCTTCAAAAGCTCTTTTTAAATAAATATTCTGGAAACAATTGCAATGCATATGTCCAGAATGCAAAAAATATATTCTCCGTTGGCAAAAAAATAACTTGAAAAAAAAATATCTCAGTGCAGTTATCTCAAGGCTCAGGAGGCTATCGACATGGGTTGTTCATGTGAACCATACAATGTTGCATGCCTACCAGTAGTTACACAGGCAATCTAATATGGTAAACATGCAAACTAGTTGCATACCAGAGCCGGTACATCCTGCATGCAAATCCACATGTAATGCTTTAAAACCAATGACTGACCATTTTAACCAATATATTACCCACAGAAACTAGAACATTACAAGTAAGAAGGGATATATATTATATATAAGCCATAGATTAATTGCGTCATTAGCATATTACACATGCAAATCAGCCATTTATGCATTGGAACCAGAATGCCATACATCCAAACTGGCATGTAATGCTTTCAAACCAATATACTGTTCATTACAATCTATATGAACATTCACAAACCACTAATTTACAAGTGTGAAGCAATGTGTTATGTTACAAGCCAAGCATTTATGCAAGTCTATCATTACATTCTGTTTGCAAATCACCATGTAATTCTTTCAAACCAATAGGCTGTACAAATGGTTGAATATATTATGTGCATAAACCATTACATTACAATGAAGAACCACTATAGTATATACATGAATCAATATATTAACGGCTTGAGTGCAAATGAAGTGCTGGAGATGTCCTAAGTACTGCTTCTAGGTCGCTGTTCATGAGATCCCCCAGTCACATGGCCCCACTGAGGATGGATGTGAAGCGCTTCTGTGCCGTCTGTTGGAAAAGAGGTTTTTGAGTAGGTGCAGGCAGGTACCTACAGCTAATAGTAACACCACCAATAGAGTCTAGTAAAGTCTCAATAAATTAATCCTTGGTCAACACTTGGTAGCTTGGCTGATGAGCATTCAATCATAACTTAGGAAACAGGTGTGTAAAGCATTTAATATCACCAAAACAGTAAAGAAGTATGACACAAAACACAATAAAAAATATATAAAAATTGAGAATATTTGTATCATTAAAATGACACCAAAACGACAAATATCCAATGCAGGCAACCGTACAATGATTTTTTAAAGTTTAGAGAAATAAAATTGCTTTCAAGCGCCTAAAAGTGAAAAGCGCCCACCAGTGCTATCTGATCATGCTGGGCCTGGAAAAAGTCTAAGTTTCAGGTCGACCACGATGGAGCACGGGTCTGCAATGATGAGCGGTAGGGCACGATCAAGTTTTTACCTTTTCACATGGTCACGTTTATGGAGCTTTTTCTCTCAGCGTTGAGAGGTCGTCTTCAGCAATCCGGCTTCCAGTTAAACATTGGTGGCCTGCTGCAGCACGATGCCTTGGTGAGTTCTAGAGGTCTTTGTCTTCATCATCATTGTTGATGAGCTCCAGAGCTTTCAACAAGGCAAACCTGCAAGTCAGGCCAAGTCGCAGATTGACGTCAATGGCTTGACTCTCACTGTCGAGGTCACTGGAATATAGAGCTTGGTCCAAAGTTTGTCCAAAAGTTTCCAAACTTCCAGAGCTTATTCTGGAAGTTCTCTTGAGGGTCTTTGAGGGTGCATAACACCAGCCTAGGGTCCAAAAGCTCTGATTTGCCTCTTGGGGTTTTGGAACTAGAATTCCTGCAATGCACCTGGTCAAATCCAGTAAAGTCCAGGTGAGTCTGGTCAGCTGGGATTATCCTTATTGGAGATGATGTAGGTGGCGTCTTCCAGCACTTTTCTTTCTGTTGCTGATAAGGGAGTCCACTCCATTTTCTTGGAAGCCAGGCAAAGTCCTCTTTTGTTAAGCCTTGAGTGTGTAGCATGTGCAATCCTTGTGAGTGCAGTCTTCTCTAAGTGCAGACCAAGGGTTCAGCAGGGCAGTCCTTCTTCTTCTGATGTCTTCAAACAAGGATATGAAGTGCTGTGCAGCTGTCCCAAAATTATTCCAGATTATGGGCTGGCAAGAGAGGGACACCCCAACTAATGGGGTTGAAGTTGTCATCCTCTGTGATGGCATATTTTTGTCCCTAAATGAACATCTCAGACCAAATAAAAATGGTGAAAATCTCTCCTGGGAGTTCAGGTCTGGCTAACCCTACCCACAAGTGTGGCTAACTTTTCCCTACACTCCCATTCTAGCCCCTCTCCTAATTAAATTAGAGGGACGTCCATCTGGCTGTGTGTGTAGGATGTGGGGGTGGGCCTGTTTACTGTACTATCTGAGCTTCTCCCTTTGAAGACCAGTTTGGCTACCCAGCCCCATTCCTGTCCTGGCATCTGCAGGCAGCCGATCTCCTCCCACAAGAAGGTCTATTTGTTTCAGCCCAGGCCACTTCACAATGAATCAGGAGCACCTTGGCTCAGCCTGTCAAAGGGTGGCCAATCCAAAGGGGCCGCTACAGGGCTGATTTAGATAACTTCAGAAAAGCAAATTCTAAAGCTACTTTCCTGCAATGGTTATAATAAATCTGACCTTGCAAGTTGCTGGATTTATTATAGCTATTATTTTGATAATTTGAATTAACATTCTACCTCACTCCTGTCAAAAGTTAGCCTTTCCATGTTATCCTATGGAGTGTGCAACACTACAATGGGAAAGAATGAAACTGGCATTTTTTCCTCACCAGGGCATATAAAACATATTTTATAATGTCCCTACTTTTAACTGCAATGCACCCTACCCTTGGAGCACCTAGGGCAGACCTATATGTAATAACAAATGAGTTTTAGACTTTGGAAGTACTGTAATTTCAAAGTTGAATTTGGCCAATGCCGTTATTTTAAAAGCAGCCTGCAAAGCAAGGCTGATTTAAAATGACAGCAGCCACCACAGCAGTGCACACTAATGGGGTCGATTACAATGCCGTCTGGAAAGGCTCCGAAAGGGATTCGGATTCAGCGAATCCCATTCAGAACCTATGTTTCCGACCAAATCGGACACCTTTCCGGACGACTGATTACAATGCAAGGAAACTGTTCGGGCTGTCCAATTCGGTTTTCAATGTCATTCGGACAGCCCGAGTCGTTCAGAGCCGAATCGAACAGCTCTATGGACACTGTTTCCGAACGAGCGATTACGATGACCGATTCGGACAGCCGTTCCGATTTAGTCTGCCCGACATAAAACGGCTGTCAGAATCTGACTTTAGGGGCCCATAGCAGGCCGCCCTTCACCCGTAGGCCTCGGGTTGGGGCCCGTGGGGGTACCCAAGGGACCCCTCTTACCAACCATGCACAGTGTGGCAGGCACCACAGGGTGCCCGTCACAGGGGGCAAGGTTTTCCAAAACCACCCCTTTTTGCAATGGGAGCCTGTGTTCTCGTTCAGAACACAGGCTCCCATTCAAGTCAATGCAAATCTGACCGAACGATGTACAGAAGCATTTTAATTGGTTGGAAGGGTTTCCAGACGGCATCGTAATCGACACCTAAGTGTGGGGACTTACAGGTAGTTTGCCAAAGCCAATTGTAATTACACTTAATTACCATATACCTTTTAAACAGATCACTGACCCTGGGCCAGGTTAGAACAGCCCAGGGCAAAATCAGAGTCAGTAACCACCAGTATCAGCCAAAATAATGGTGATGATCAGGGAAGAAGGATGACTTTCTCACACCACCCCTGACCCTTTCCTCAGTGAGATTGTGACTTCAGTGCATGCACAGTGAAGCAATGCTATAATAATGCTGGAAGTCAACCTTTTTGAAAGTTAGGTCAACTGGCATGGGGAGGGATAGGGGTTTGGAAGAGGCACTCCAGGGGAAGTAAATAGTTTCTCCTTTAACACAGTGTCTCTTTTCTGTGCATTCTAGCTGCGTGATCACTTGCTGGTATCGCGATCATGCAACAAGAATGCAAGCACTAGACCTCCAGGGACGGGACCAGGGATGATTTCTGGGGGGTAAGCGGCCCATTGGACAAAGATGGCTCCTACCAGGGCCCTTATGAGCTTTGGTCAGTTTCTGGCTATTTTGTCAGCCAATCTAGACAGCAGGAATATGGATATCTATGTATGTATGGAACCATTTATTTCTTTTGTCTTCAAATCATATATGGAACCATTTCTTTCTTTTGTTTTCAAATCAACCATTTTTAGGGCCACCTTAAAAAAAAAATATATATATATATACATATATATATCATAGAAAAAAACAAAGGTTACAGGGACGTTATAGTTAGGCTGACATTTTACTCGCACAAAACCAGAGAAATAACTTGCGCCCCCGCAAAGCACTGCTGAAACCGTCACATATTACATCACTCATGACATGGTCAGTGACATCACTGATGACATCTCAAATGACATCACTGATGACATCATCCAGTGGCTGAGTGTTTCTAAAAAGTTTAAGAATGTTATATATATATGCCAAGTTGTATTGAAGAATGAGTGGGTGTATCAGTGTCTGTATGGATGATTTAGTGGGTGCGTGACTGACTGTATAAGTGAGTGATTAAATGTGTCTTAGTGAATGTATGGGTGAGTGACTAATCTGTGTGAATGTCTGTATCAGTCTGTAAGTTGGTGTGTAAGTGGCTGCATGGGTCTGCGAGTAGCTACATGAGTGTAAATATGGGTGACTGATTGGTTGTCTGAGAACCTGTATGGGTGCCTGAGTGTCTGTGTGGGTGGGTATGGGGGTGTGTGACTCACTGCATGGATGTGTGAGTGGGGGATTTACTGGGTGTATGGGTTCATGAGTGCATCTGCAAGGGGCTGTATGGGTGAGTGAGCGTGCATATGGCTGTGTTGGTGAGCGAATGCATGTCTCAGTGGTGTATGTGTGAGTAACTACATATGCCAAAGGCAGTATAAGTGACTGATTGTGAGAGTGGCTGTATGGATGAATGTGTGCTTGTGTCAGTGGTTGTATAAGTGAGTAAGTATGTGTTAGTAACTTTATGAATAAGTGAGGTGGTGTGTGTATCACCACCAAGAGGCACGTTTGCAAAGTAGTATAAAAAGGGGCATGGCCGCTGACTACCTCTCATCAATCGCACTGTGTGGGCTTACTGGGGGTATCTGGTGGGCTAGTTGGCTCAAGGGACCCTCAGTAGTGACGGGGACTTCATCCCCCAACCCAGAGCACGCCAGGAGGCATGTTTGCAGAGTAGTGCAGAGAGGAGGCAGGGCCTCCGGCAAGTTGCTGGCTTTGTTTTTTTTCTCCATGTTAGGAAGGGGGGCCATGTGGCCCCCCTTCCCTTGATCTTTTTTGGGCCCTGGGGACCCCATCCCCCAGGGCTTGACCCTTTAAAAAAGAAATAGAATAGTAGAGGGGCTGCATAGCCCCCCTCCTGAGGCTGATTTCGGCACTTGGGACCCATTCCCCCAGGGCTAGGCCTTTTTTTCTTTTTAAATATATTTAAAGGAGGGGGGCCCTCCTTCTGAGGCCAATTTCGATCCTGAGGAACCCATCCCCCGGGGCTTGGCCATTTTTTAAATTATTTTTTATTTCTAAAAGTGGGGGGCCCCCCTCCCGGGCCATTTTCGGCCAGCGGGGACCCCATCCCCTGCGGCTTAGCCTCTCGTTGGGGACCACAGGGGGTCCCTGCCAGCTCTCCGCTTCCTGCGGGAGCCGGCATTGCTTTTGGGCAAAGGGAGCTGCAAACATGCAGCTCCCTTTGCCCAAAAGCAATTCTGCTTCGCAGTTTTCCTGCTCTCACTTCCATGAAGCAAAGCCGAAGTTGCTATGGCATGGCAGGAGCAGTGTGTTTCCACCATGCCATAGCAAACTGCAGTGTCCCGTGGTGGGCACCCTGGAACATTGCCGAAGCCGGCCCTGGGGGGGTGGCTGTCCCCAGGGCTGTGGAGGGCTTCTAGAAGAGGGCGGCGCGGCCCCCCTTCAATATTGTGTGCAGCCTTGGGGAGGTTGGGGTCCCCGGGGCCGAGGGGCCGCAACGGACCCCTGCATTTAAATAATTTGTGCCCCGGAGAGGTGGTGGGTCATGGGGCAGTGTGGGAGGCTTGATCCCCCCCCACACTTCATTTTTAAATATAGCCCCGGGGAGGTGGCCTTCCCCGGGGCTTGTGGGGCACATGGCCCCCCCGAATTCAATAAAATAAGCCCCGGGGAGGTGGTGGTCCCTGGGGCTGCAGGGGCCCATATATACACACACACACACACACATATATAAACATATATATTATTATATGTTTCACAAGAACTATCGTATAACTCACTCTCAGGACAAGGTATCAGGAATCCATTTATTTCATCTTCACATAATGCGTTTCGGCTGACCAGCAGCCTTGAATACATGTGAAGTGAACACCAATCGAGTGCAATATAAGAATAGTGTTAACAACATCACTGAAGGACTGACAGGGCCGGCCCTGTTTAGGCCATCGTATAGTATGTTTAAACACAAATGTATGCATACTGTAATCTAGGGCATCATACATTACTGGTTCTCCTCCTGTTGTACTGTACACAATTTCATATATCTATCTATATAATATATTGATACATATACATATATATTACCTACTGGTGGTCACCAGTAGCTAGTTATAGTTATGACCAAAGTTTCCATAGGAACAGAGTTTTTTGTTTTGCCAATAACTTTGGCTCCACTTGACAAAACGTCACAAAATTTACAAAAACATTTTCTCATTGTGGCTCAGCTGCTATGTTGAATGTTTTGAGGTGATCCATCAAGCAGGGGCTGAGAAAAAAAGGGGGTCCCAAAACGCGTTATTCCCATGTTAAGTATACAGGGAATTTTTATTTTTTTAACATGACTACATCCTGAATCTCTGAACGGAATTACACCAAATTTGGCAGAAACTAGATGTTAGTCCAGAAAGCGTGCTTTTTGTGATTTCATGTAATCTGTTCAGTAGTTTCAGAGATATTCAAGTAAAAAAATATAGATATCTGGTAGCCTAAAAAATGACTGAAATGCTACTGAAATTTTACTGACTGCCAACACTTCAACCAGAAAGAGCTGGCAGCCATTTTGTGCTCAAAATACATGATAGCACCCCATTGAAATGCACTGTAGTGAATCACAGGTTTTGAGGTTCACAAAAAGGAGAACGCATAAATGGTGTTAATCAATCAATCAATCAATCATGTCACTTATAAAGCGCACTACATACCCGCGAGGGTCTCAAGGCGCTGGGGGAAGAGGGGGGTGGTGCTGCTACTGATCGAAGAGCCAGGTCTTGAGGAGTCTTCTGAAGGCCAGTAGGTCTTGGGTCTGCCGAAGGTTGGTGGGGAGGGTGTTCCAGGTCTTGGCGGCGAGGTGGGAGAAGGATCTGCCGCCGGTGGTCGTTTTCCGGATGCGGGGGACTGTGGCGAGGGCGAGGCTGGTGGAGCGGAGCTGGCGGGTGGGGGTGTAGAAGCTGAGTCGTCTGTTGAGGTAGGCTGGTCCGGAGTTGTGGAGTGCTTTGTGTGCGTGGGTGAGGAGCTTGAAGGTTATCCTCTTGTTGACAGGGAGCCAGTGCAGGTCTCTCAGGTGGGGTGTGATGTGGCTGCGTCGGGGGATGTCGAGGATAAGACGTGCAGAGGCGTTCTGGATGCGTTGCAGCCGTCTCAGGAGCTTAGCCGTCGTTCCTGCGTAGAGGGCGTTTCCGTAGTCCAGCCTGTAATAGATTTTAGGGCCTGATTAAGATGACGGTGGGACTGCCACCAACTGCCTGTCGGTGGCATTCCCACCACTATCTTAATACTGATTACCGCTCCCCACATTAGGATGGCGGGCGAATGTTTGGTGGTCGGAGAGACCGACTGCCATGGATCCCTGCAGAGGAGCCTATCGGTCCGTCGTAGGGACTTGTATTCCTACAACAGGGGTGGTGCCTGCCAGGCACCCCCGTAGGGATTGCAATGTCCCTTCCCACTGGCCGTTTCATGGCGTTTTACCCAACATGAAAAGGCAGGTGGAAAGGGGCATTTGGGGCCCATAGCGGGCCCCCTTTTCTCCCTGGCCCTCCGACATGGCCCCCTAACATATCCCTGCACCATGTGACAGGCACCGCATGGTGCCTGCCACATAGTCCAGGGATATGCACGGTGTGCAGATTTTGTACTGCGGCGTGTTCTGCAGCCCGGAGCACCAGCCGCAATACAAAATATATACTTTACGACTGCCTTAAAGGCGGTCGCATTGCGATTCAGGGGGCGGGACCGCTGACAGCTTGTCAGGCAGTCCTATTTCCCACCAGGATGGCGGTAGGACATAAGTCCAACCGCGATCCTAATCAGGCCCTTAGTTACAAAATATATAATTTGTTGATGGTACCATACTTATTTTAAGAATAGTGTTGTGTTCTAAGGTGATTTTACATTTTGAAAGAGCCTTCTAATGGGGTTTAATGAATCATGTCTGAGAGAAAACTATTTTCTCATGATTTTCCCATAGAGGTTATGGAAGGTGCTCCAGTAGCTAAAATGCAGAGCATATTTTCTGTAAATTCACACTATCTTTCTCAGCCATATGAAAATGATATCTGACATTCTCAGTAAATCATGCACTTCCACCAGGAGCAGCCTGTCAGTTGATTACCTTGTGTTCCACTGCAGGATCCCCCAGTGTTCTAAAGAACAACTAGTGCGCTAACAGTGTTACAAATGACAAAACAATGGCACACTTAAAGCCATGTTGATTGAATCAAACTGGTATAAAAACATTCAATTTAGTAAGGACAAAATGAGGGAGTTCAGTTTGTTGTAGAAATTAGGGTTAGTGCTGTAGAAATAAAAATTAGAACACATTTTAAGTGACTTCTCAAATATCTTCCTCCTCTATTTCATTAAAAGATTCTGACATGCAGAGTGAAACATGCACTTTCAACACTAGCAGCAGATTGCCAGTTAACTCCTTAGTGAACAGCAGCTTTGCTATAGTGTTCTAATGAGCAACTAGAGTGCTAACATTTTAAATTTATGCCAAAAGCATCCATCTTGCGCCATCTTGATAGAGAGCACCATCTTGATAGAATGGAAATAGAAACCTAAAAGCATTTTCTACTGAGGATATTGCAGTAAATGAGGAAATTATGGAGCTAAATAACAGATAAGTCTCCCAAGATAGCCACTGTAGAAAAAAGAGCCCAAATATAGCACAATTATCACCCAAATGTAGCCCAAGTATAGTCCAATGTCAGAAGTGTGCAAAACACTTTTTTTTGCAGTATTATATAGAGCAGACTTGACCCAGAAGTATTGGAGTGCATTGCATGAGTATCATTACTCAAGGAGACATTCATTTTCTTTTTAGGAACGGGGAGATTGAGTAATTTGTTCAGAATCACAGGATGTTGAGCTGATGCTGAAACCTGGTACACCAGTTGCAAAGTCTGCAGCTCTGGCTGTAATACCACATTCTCTCCCTTAAGCGTAACAAATAATGAAGATAGAAAATTATTTAAAAGTGCATTGCTGCTATTTGAGAACTCAGAAAATATGTCCTCATTTTAGTTGTTTAGAGCACTAACTATAATTTCTCTTGGAATAAGACCCTCTCATTGAGGAGGGTGCAGAGGCAATAAAATGACCATGCTGGGCAAGTGGGAGGGGCAGTGGCAGCACAATGGACAATGGAGGGCAGAGGAAAGGGGGGGCAATGGCAGCAAACCAACCATGCAGTACAAGCAAAAGAGGCTGTGGAAACATGAAAGTCCATTGAGGGCAGAAGGAAGAGGCAGTGGCAGTATAACCATACATGCTAACAGACTCGATTCAGGCAGGAAACTCACAATGTTTTTAGCCCAAAAGGGCTTTATAGTATCTGTCTCATGCCTAAAAGCTCCTCTTTTTCAATGTGAGTCAATTGGGAAAATCAATTCCCTACATTTTCTTTTTAAAACTCTCCCTCTTACCAAGTTCAAAATGTTGGCAAATAAGGTACATTGGATCACAGAGGGCAGAAGGGATGGGGTAAGGACTCGGATTCGGATAAGAGAGGACAGGAGGAAGATGGGAAGGCATAAGGGAGTGTAGACGCACAATACCACACCAGACAAGTGGGATGGCAGTGCAGCACAACGGGCAATGGAACGCAATAGGTAGGGTAGAGGGCCATGCACATTGACAACAGAGAGCAGAGGGGAAAGAGGCAAGGGCAGCAAGCTGATCATACCGGACAGACAGGAGGGGCATTTGCAGCATAACGGACCATGAAGAGCAGGAGGGAGGGAGCAGGGGCACGACAAAGGACCAAACAAGAAAGGAGGGAGGAGATAGGGGTCTGCACATGGAAAACGGAGGCTGGGGGCAAGGGGGCAGGGCAGGAGCAGCAAGCTGACCATGAAGTGCAAGAGGGATGGGCACTGGAAGCACAACACGCCATGGAGGGCAACAGTGAGACTATAATGGCATACACACAGACATTGGAGGAAAGGTGGGAGGGGGGTCAGAGACAGCAAACTGACTATACTGGGCAGATGGGAGAGGATGTGGCAGCACAGAAGACCATGTATGGCAAGCAGGAGGGTTAGTGGCTTCACAACGGCCATGGTGGACAAGAGGGAGTGAACAGGGGCATGCAAAAAAGACCATGGAGGACAGAAGGGAGGGGTAGGGGCTGGACACATACAAAAGAGGACAGGGGAAAGGGCTTCACAACAGACCACACAGGGCAGTCAGGAGGAGCAGTTGCAGCAAAACAGAGCATGGATGGCAGAAGGGAGTGGCAGCAAAATGGACCATGGAGGACAGGAGAGATGGGATGAGGCATGGAACTTGGACAGGCAGGGTGGAGGTGGCTGGGACAGGCGACACCTATCTGACCATGCTAGGCAGGTGGAAGGGGCAGTGACAGCTCAACAGAACACTCAGAATAGATAGGAGTGTGGCAGGTCCATGGAATATGGTGGGCAGAAAGGAGGGGGCATGCATATAGACATCATAGGGCAAGTGGAAGGAGATTAGGGGCAGCAAGCTAATCACAGAGGCTAAGCAGCAGGGCAAAGATGAGGCATAGAATTGGGCAACAGAGGGCAGGATGAGTGGGCAGGAACATCAAGCGTAATGGAGGGCAGTGGCAGGACATCAGACCATGCAGGGCAGGAGAGAGTGGGCGCATGCATGGACTAGGACATCAGAGGGTAGGAGAAGGTGGATGGGGCAGCAATCTAGCTGTTTAGGGCAGTCAGGATAGGAAGTGGCAGAACAATAACCACAAATGGTTGTTATGAGGGAGCAGGGTCATGGACTTGGACAATGGATGGCAAGGAAGGGGGGGCAGAAACAGCAAGCTTGGGTGGGGGCAACACAATGCCAGGCCCTGTGTTTAACCGCCCACTGTGCATTGCAATGTGCATCGTACTTGACGTTACAGGAACGTTATAGTTAGGCTCAGACTTCACTCGTGTGATCCAGTGAAATTCAGCAGTTATAGTTACCTGAGCTAACTAAAATTTATGCCCCCACAGTGCACTTCTCCTGACCTCAAATATTAGAACACACAGGACATGGTGAGTGACAATACTCATGACATCACTGATGACATCTCAAATAACATCACTGATGTCATAATACAGTGATTGTTAGGGTTTTCTAAAAGTTGAGTATGAGTTTTAAACGTATATACTAAGGTACTACAAAAGTTCCACATATGCCCGGATATGCAAATTTCATTTCCTATAATATCTAAAAAATTACTGAACGGATTTATATCAAATAAGAAAAAGAGTAATCTCTGAAACAGAATCTACCTTTCTCCTAAATTTTGTGTAATTCTGTCCAGCGGTTCGAGCAGCAGGAGTGTCTAAAGACTCTGTGTAATTAACATGGGAAGCACACTTTTTTTTACCTCTGCCCTTTTCTATGCCCCAGAAACTTTCCATGCACAGCTAGAATCACTGGCACACTTTTTGGAGAAAAGTTTGAGAAGATTTGTCATTCGGCACAAAAGATATAGGCAAGTCAAAAAACACTAAAAAATTCCCTTGCCATCTAATAACCCATACCTAACCTAACCCCTAAAATTTCCCTTGGAACTCAAAAACCCATACACACCCTAAACCCTAAAAATTTCCTTGCCACCCAAAAAGCCATACCCAAGCTAAACCTTAACCCCTTCGCTGCTAGGCCTTTTCCCCCCCTGTGCTAAGCCCTTTTTTGGCTATTTGGGGTAGTTTGCGCTTAGGCCCCTGTAACCTTTTGACCACATAAGGTATCCCCGCCAAATTTGCGTCCTTTTCTTCCAACATCCTGCGGATTCTAAAGGTACCCAGGGTTTGTGGATTCCCCTGGAGGGGACTCAGAAATTAGTCAAAATACAGCAAAATGTTGTGTTTTTTTGTAAAAATGGGAAAAAGGGCTACAGATGAAAGCATCTGGTTTTTCCCCTGAAAATGGTATAAAAAAGGGGTTGTGGTGCTGAAATCACCATCTTCCCAGATTTCAGGGACAAGCAGACTTTTGTCAGAAAACCAAACATTTTTACACAGTTTTGGCATTTTTCTGGGACATAGCCTATTTTTGCTAATTTTTGTGCTTTCAACCTTCTTCCAGTTAATGGTAGAAATGGGAATGAAAGAAATAATGTATCCTGGAAAGCTATACATTTTTGAAAAGTAGACAAAATTCTGAATTCAGCAAGGGGTCATTTGTGTAGATCCTTCAAGGTTTCTTTATAGAAACTAACAGTTGAATATAGGAAAAATTGAAAATTAGTTGAAAAAAGCAGCCATTTGTGCCAACGTTTTCACCTATAACTTCGTCAAATTATGAGAGCTGTTTAAAAGAAATATACCGTTACATCCGATGGACCTTTCTGGTTGTGAGGATATATAGGACTTGTAGGTTCACCAAGACCCCGACGAACCCTGAGCCAACAACTGAGCAGCATCTTGCAATGGTTTTTTATTATGTACCGGGTATAGAGCAATTCATATATGGGAAAATATATACATGGAAAAATCGGTATGAAAGACACCTATGTATTTCTGAAATAGGAACAAAATATAGAGTTTAGAAACAGTAGATATTTGCACATTTCCGAAATTGTGAATACCCATACTAGCATAAGAATTATAGATCGGTTTTCAAAATGACTTCTTTTTACACATTGTCTTTCATTTGGAAGGCAGAAATGCATCGAAAGTCAAAAGGTAATAACAGTTGCTCTACAATTCTGTGTTACCCTAAGTCTCCCGATAAAAATGGTACCTCACTTGTGTGGGTAGGCCTAGTGCCCGCGACAGGAAACGGCTCAAAACGCAACGTGGACACACTTTTATTTTTACAGTGAAAACTGACCCTTTTTTTGCAAAGTGCCTAGCTGTAGATTTTGAACCCTAGCTCTGCCGGCACCTAGGGAAACCTAGCAAACCTATACATTTTTGAAAACTAGACACCCTGGGGAATCCAGGATGGGGTGACTTGACTGGCTCTCACCAGGTTCTGTTACCCAGAATCCCTTGCAAACCTAAACATTTGTCAAAAAAAACAAATTTTCCTCACATTTCTGTGGTGGAAAGTTCTGGAATCTGCGTGGATCCACAAATTTCCACCCACCCCGCGTTCCCCAAAGTCTTCTGAGAAAAATGGTAATTCACTTGAGTAGGTAGGCCTACTGCCCGCGACAGGAAACGGCCCAAAACGCAACGTGGACACACCACATTTTCAGAGTGAAAACTGACCCTTTTTTTGCAAAGTGCCTAGCTGTAGATTTTGAACCCTAGCTCTGCTGGCACCTTGGGAAACCTAGCAAACCTATACATTTTTTAAAACTAGACACCCAGGGGAATCCAGGATGGGGTGACTTGACTGGCTCTCACCAGGTTCTGTTACCCAGAATCCCCTGCAAACCTAAAAATGTGTCCAAAAAGACCCATTTTCCTCACATTTCTGTGGTGGAAAGTTCTGGAATCTGCGTGGATCCACAAATTTCTACCCACCCCACGTTCCCCAAAGCCTTCTGAGAAAAATGGTAACTCACTTGTGTGGGTAGGCCTAGTGCCCGCAACAGGAAACGGCCCAAAACGCAACGTGGGCACACCACATTTTCAGAGTGAAAACTGACCCTTTTTTTCCAAAGTGCCTAGCTGTAGATTTTGAACCCTAGCTCTGCCTGCACCTAGGGAAACCTAGCAAACCTATACATTTTTTAAAACTAGACTCCCAGGGGAATCCAGGATGGGGTGACTTGACTGGCTCTCACCAGGTTCTGTTACCCAGAATCCCTTGCAAACCTAAAAATGTGTCCAAAAAAACACATTTTCCTCACTTTTCTGTGGTGGAAAGTTCTGGAATCTGCGTGGATCCACAAATTTCCACCCACTCCGCATTCCCCAATGTCTTCCGAGAAAAATGTTACCTCACTTGTGTGGGTAGGCCTAGTGCCCGCGACAGGAAACGGCCCAAAACACAACGTGGACACACCACATTTTCAGAGTGAAAACTGACCCTTTTTTTCCAAAGTGCCTAGCTGTAGATTTTGAACCCTAGCTCTGCCGGCACCTAGGGAAACCTGGCAAACCTATACATTTTTTAAAACTAGACACGCAGGGGAATCCAGGATGGGGTGACTTGACTGGCTCTCACCAGGTTCTGTTACCCAGAATCCCTTGCAAACCTAAACTTTTGTCCAAAAAAACACATTTTCCTCACATTTCTGTGGTGGAAAGTTCTGGAATCAGCGTGGATCCACAAATTTCCACTAACCCCACGTTCCCCAATGTCTTCCGAGAAAAATGGTACCTCACTTGTGTGGGTAGGCCTAGTGCCCGCGACAGGAAACGGCCCAAAACGCAACGTGGACACACCACATTTTCAGAGTGAAAACTGACCCTTTTTTTCCATAGTGCCTAGCTGTAGATTTTGAACCCTAGCTCTGCCGGCACCTAGGGAAACCTGGAAAACCTATACATTTTTTAAAACTAGACACCATGGGGAATCCAGGATGGGGTGACTTGACTGGCTCTCACCAGGTTCTGTTACCCAGAATCCCCTGCAAACCTAAAAATGTGTCCAAAAAAACACATTTTCCTCACATTTCTGTGGTAGAAAGTTCTGGAATCTGCGTGGATCCACAAATTTCCACCCACCCCGCGTTCCCCAATGTCTTCCAAGAAAAATGATACCTCACTTGTGTGGGTAGGCCTAGTGCCCGTGACAGGAAACAGCCCAAAACGCAACGTGGACACACCACATTTTCAGAGTGAAAACTGACCCTTTTATTCCAAAGTGCCTATCTGTAGATTTTGAACCCTAGCTCTGCTGGCACCTAGCGAAACCTGGAAAACCTATACATTTTTTAAAACTAGACACCCAGGGGAACCCAGGATGGGGTGACTTGACTGGCTCTCACCAGGTTCTGTTACCCAGAATGCCTTGCAAACCTAAAGATTTGTCCAAAAAAACACATTTTCCTCACATTTCTGTGGTGGAAAGTTCTGGAATCTGCGTGGATCCACAAATTTCCACCCACCCCTCGTTCCCCAAAGTCTAATGAGAAAAATGGTACCTCACTTGTGTGGGTAGGCCTAGTGCCCGTGACAGGAAACGGCCCAAAACGCAACGTGGACACACCACATTTTCAGAGTGAAAACTGACCCTTTTTTGCGAAGTGCCTAGCTGTAGATTTTGAACCCTAGCTCTGCCGACACCTAGGGAAACCTAGAAAACCTATACATTTTTGAAAACTAGACACCCAGGGGAATCCAGGATGGGGTAACTTGACTGGCTCTCACCAGGTTCTGTTACCCAGAATCCCTTCCAAACCTAAATATTTGTCCAAAAAAACACATTTTCCCTACATTTCTGTGGTGGAAAGTTCTGGAATCTGCGTGGATCTACAAATTTCTACACACCCCGCGTTCCCCAAAGTCTTCTGAGAAAAATGGTACCTCACTTGTGTGGGTAGGCCTAGTGCCCGCAACAGGAAACGGCCCAAAACGCAACGTGGACACACCACATTTTCAGAGTGAAAACTGAGCCTTTTTTTGCAAAGAGCCTAGCTGTAGATTTTGAACCCTAGCTTTGCCGGCACCTAGGGAAACATAGCAAACCTATACATTTTTGAAAACTAGACACCCAGGGGAATCCAGGATGGGGTGACTTGACTGGCTCTCACCAAGTTCTGTTACCCAGAATCCCTTGCAAACCTAAACATTTGTCAAAAAAACACATTTTCCTCACATTTCTGTGGTGGAAAGTTCTGGAATCTGCGTGGATCCACAAATTTCCACCCACCCCGCGCCCCCCAAAGTCTTCCAAGAAAAATGGTACCTCACTTGTGTGGGTAGGCCTAGTGCCTGTGACAGGAAACGGCCCAAAACCTATTCAGGCGACATCAAAATTACATATCACAAAACAACCTGGTTTTGCAAGGGGGGTCCCATGAGTTTTTGGCCCCGGGCTTGGCGGCCATCTAGGGAAACCTACCAAACCCACACATTTCTGAAAACTAGACACCCGGGGAAGTCCAGCGAGGTATGGCTTGCATGGGTCCCCCAACGTTTTCCTACCCAGAATCCCCTGCAAACCTCAAATTTTGATGAAAAAAATCAATTTTTTCTCAAATTTCTTTGTGGGAAAGTTCTGGAATCTGCGTGGATCCACAAATTTCCTCCCACCCAGCGTTCCCCCAGGTCTCCCGATAAAAATGATACTTCACTTGCGTGGGTGGTTCAAGTACCAGCGACAGGCAAGGGCCCAAAACCTATTGAGGCGACATCAAAATTACCTATCACAAAACAACCTGGTTTTGCAAGGGGGGGTCCCATGAGTTTTTGGCCCCGTGCTCGGCGGCCATCTTGGGAAACTACCAAACCCAAACATTTCTGAAAACTAGACACCCGGGGGAGTCCAGGGAGGTATGGCTTGCATGGGTCCCCCAACGTTTTCCTACCCAGAATCCCTTGCAAACCTCAAATTTAGCTGAAAAAATCACTTTTTCCATAAATGTTTGCGAGGATCACCGTGCTGGCACAAATGTCCTACCACCCAGCGTTCCTCTTGTTCTCCCGAGTAAAATGATACCTCACTTGTGTGGGTAGGCCAAAGGCCTGTGACTAGGAAGAGCCCAAAACATAGGGATTTAGAGTATTCTAAGAGCTACATTTTTTTTAAAATACATTTTTAGCCAATTTTGCTTTGGACACCCACACAAGTGAGGTATCATTTTACTCGGGAGAACAAGGGGAACGCTGGGTGGTAGGACATTCATGCCAACACAGTGATTCCATGCAATAATATGTAGAAAATATGGTTTTTTCAGCTAAATTTGAGGTTTGCAGGGGATTCTGGGTAGGGGAACTTTGGGGGATCCACTCAAGCCATACCTCATTGGACTCTCCAGGGTGTCTAGTTTTCAGAAATGTGTGGATTTGGTAGGTGTCCCTAGATGGCGGCAAGCCCGGGGCCAAAAAACCAGGTGCCCCCCCCCCCAAAACCAAGTAGTTTTGTTATCGGTAATTTTGAAGTCTCCACAATACGATTTGGGCCATTTCCTGTTTCAGCCACTTTGCCTACCCACACAAGTGAGGTACCATTTTTATCGGGAGACCTGGGCAAACATTGGGTGGTAGGAAATTTGTGGATCCAGGTAGATTTCAGTACTTTCCCACACAGAAATTTGAGAAAAAAGTGATTTTTTTCAGCTAAATTTGAGGTTTGCAGGGGATTCTGGGTATGAAAACTTTGGGGGACCCACGCAAGCCATACCTAGCTGTACTCCCCCGAGTGTCCAGTTTTCAGAAATGTGTGGGTTTGGTAGGTTTCCCAAGATGACCGCCGAACCCGGGGCCAAAAACCCAGGGGCCTCCCCTTGCAAAACCAGGTTGTTTTGTGATAGGTCATTTTGATGTCTCCTCAATACGTTTTGGGCCCTTGCCTGTCGCGGGTACTTGACACACCCATGCGAGTGAGATACCATTTTTATCGGGAGACCTGGGGGAACACTGGGTGGTAGGAAATTTGTGGATCCACGTAGATTCCAGAACTTTCCCACACAGAAATTTGAGAAAAAAGTGATTTTTTCATCTAAATTTGAGGTTTGCAGGGGATTCTGGGTAGGAAAACGTTAGGGGACCCTCGCAAGCCATACCTCGCTGGACTCCCCCGGGTGTCTAGTTTTCAGAAATGTGTACGTTTGGTAGGTTTCCCTAGATGGCCGCCGAGCCCGGGGCCAAAAACTCATGTGACCCCCCTTGCAAAACTAGGTTGTTTTGTGATAGGTAATTTTGATGTCGCCTCAATAGGTTTTGGGCCGTTTCCTGTCGCTGGCACTAGGCCTACCCACACAAGAGAGGTACCATTTTTCTTGGAAGGCTTTGGGGAACCGGGGTGGGTGGAATTTTGTGGATCCACACAGATTACAAAACTTTCCACCACAGAAATGTGAGGAAAATGTGGTTTTTTTAGACACATTTTTAGGTTTGCAAGGGATTCTGGGTAACAGAACCTGGTGAGAGCCAGTCAAGTCACCCCATCATGTGCCGGCTGAGCTAGGGCCCAAAATCTACAGGTAGGCACATTGCTAAAAACAAGTCTGTGCCTAGTCGGCTTTCTGCTGCCCTGGGGGGGTATCGGGGAGTGGGGTTGCCCGATATGCCCCCAAGGGGGCAGAAACACTGTGGCTATTTTTTTGGGGGGTGGGGGCAGATTGGGGGCTAATGCCTTCATCTGCCCCCAGGGGGGGCAGAAAGCCCACTAGACGCCAGGGATTCTTTTGGGCAAATTTTTATTAGGGTGGGGGCTGCCCAAAACAGGCATGCCAATGCCCCCACCCTAATTAAAATGTGCCCAAAAAATCACTGGCATCTAGTGGGCTTTTTAGCCTCCCGGGGGCAGAAAGCCTGACATTTCTCTGGGGGTAGGGGCATTGCCATGCCCTTTTGGGCAGCCCCCACACCAACGTCAATAAAAAAAATAATCCCTGCTTTCTAGTGGGCTTTCTGCCCCCCCGGGGGGCAGATTGGGGGCTACTGCCCCTGTCTGCACCCTGGGGTGGCAGAAAGACTGACGTTTCTCTAGGGAGGGGATAGGGGCATTGCCATGCCCTTTTTTGGGCAGCCCCCAACCCAACGTCAATAAAAAAAAAGTCCCTGGTTTCTAGTGGGCTTTCTGCCCCCCGGGGGGGCAGAAAGACTGAATTTGGCCCACAAAACATGGGGGGGAGCAAAGGCCCTTGCCCAAGGGGCCGCTCCCCCCCTCCCTGGTGCTAATGGGTGGATCCCTGCTTGGGGATCGCCCTCCTGGGTGATCCCCAAGCAGGGATCCACTAGGGAAGGGTACCATTTGAAAGGGGAGATTCTCCCCTTTCCAACGATACCTCTCCCAAGTGTTTCGGTGCTTGGGGGGCTGAGATAGCCCCACGAGCACTGAAACGCTGAAACTGAAACTAAGTTTCAGTTTCGTTTTTGTTTCAATGACGATAGCGCGCCATGAGCGCGATCGTCATTGCAACAAAAACTAAAAATAGGCCTGGGGAGGTTGGGAGAGCTCTTCCCCACCTCCCCAGGCAAACAAAAAAAATGGGAAATCCCTCTGCTGCCTGCAGCAGAGGGATTCTCTGAGCATGTGCTTATGACGGAATGGTTCCGTCATGAGCACAGCAGCACTTGTGCTCATGACGGAACCATTCCGTCATGAGCACTGAAAGGGTTAAAAATACCTATGCCACCCTAACCCCAAACAAATACCTTACCACCCAAAAAACTATATCCATCCTAACCTTAAATAAAATCCTTGCCACCTAAAAACTCATACCCAACCTAAACTCATACAAATTAACTTGCCACCCAAGTGCACATACCCACTCTAAACCCTGCCTAATGGCTGGGGCAGTCGATCTCTAATCTGTGGAACAGGGTTCGAGTCTCGGCAAGGACATGCAACATCCTGTGATTCTGGGCAAATCACTTAATCTCCCCATGCCTAACAAAAATGAATGTGTCCTTATGTAACACGACTGGTGCTTGTGTTAAGCACTCTGATACCTTATACTTTTGGGTCAAGTTCGTGCTATCTAAAACTCTGTAAAAAAGCTTTTAAAAACCCATAACCACAAAAACTCAAAAACTTCTCTTGCCACCTAAAAACCCATACCTAACCTAAACCCAAAAAAATATCTTACCACCCAAAAACACCCACCCACCCTAAACCCTAAAAATTCCCTTATCACCAAAAAATCCATACCCACCCTAAACCCTTACCACCCAAATACCCACACCCACCCTAAACCCTAAATATTCCCTTCACATCCAAAAAACAAAACCCACCCTAAACCCTAAGAAATCCCTCGCCACCCAAAAATCCATATCCACCCTAAACCCTAAGAAATACCTTACTACCCAAAAATCCATACCCAACCTAAATCCTAAAAAAATCATCACCTCTCAATAACCCATGCCCATCCTAAACCCTCAAAAATAACTTGCTACCCAAAAACTCATTCACACCTAAACCCTAATATATATATATATATATATATATATATATATATATATATTATCTACTGGCGGTCGCCAGTAGATAGTTATAGTTACAACCTATTATCCATAGGAAATCCGCGACATTCTATTTGCAATAACGTTGGCGCCGGTTGACGAATCTTCGCGAAAGCTTCCAACTTGTTGGGCGCTCCGGTCCGCTCCTACCCTGAAAGTCTCGGGTGATACGTCAAGCGGGGGCCGAGAAAAAGGGGGTCCCAAAACGCGTTTTCCCCATTCATTTTTCCATAGGAACTTTTAGTCGCAGCTACAGCTCGAACTGCTGAACGGAATTACCCCAAATTTGGCAAAGAGGTAGCCCTTGGTTCAGACTGGTGCCTTTTGCTAAAATGGTGTAAATCCGTTCAGTAGTTCCTGAGAAATTCACAATTAAAATCACATATATATCTATGGGCGCGTCGGATCCGCTGCACCCTCCCGATCACGAGCTGCATGCTAATTGGCTGTCAACACTCCAAATCAAGAAGTGTTGGCAGCCATTTTGTCCCTCGGTAGAACCGAGGGACAGAAACAAGTGCGTAAAGCACAAAAGGGGGCAGGGTAGAAACACCCTGACCCCTAGGTCTGCTCAGGGGTCCCACAAGGACCCCCTGGGCAGAAAAATATTTTTTTTTTTAAAAATCGGCGGTATGCGCTTAGGGTGCGCGTATCCCGCCGAGAAAAAAAAGAAACAAGTGCGCAAAACGCACAAAGGGGGCAGGGTAGAAACACCCTAACCCCTAGGCCTGCTCAGGGGTCCCACAAGGACCCCCTGGGCAAAAAGCATTTAAAAAAAATCGGCAGGATGCGCTCAGGGTACGCGAATCCTGCCGAAAAAAATCGAAGCGCAGTCTCCAGCGCTCGATAGTTAACTGGCCTCGGGTGGCCCAAGTCCCGGGGGCATGGTGGGGGATAATTTAATGTGTGGGGGCCTCAAAGGGCCCCCAAGCCCCGGGACCGCCACCCCCTGGGGCTTTTTTAAAAATGGTGCGGGAGGGCTCTGAGCCTTCCCGCAGCCCCGAGGACCACCACCTCCCCGGGCTTTTTTAAATTAAAAATAAAACCAGTGTGGGGGCTCCAGCCCCCCACACGCCCGGGACCGCCACCTCCCGGGGCACTAAACATTTTAATATGGGGGTCCGTTACGGACTCCCAGAACCCCGGGACCACCACCTCCCCGGGGCTGTGTACTGAATGGGAGGGGGCCGCGCGGCCCCTACTGGAAGCCCTTGATGGCCCTGGGGACCACCACCCCCAGGGCCGGCTCCTGCAGTGTCCCGGGGTGCCTACCCCGGGACACTGTAGTTTGCTATGGCAGGACGGGAGCCTCGCGGCTCCGTCCTGCCATAGCAAACTGCTTTGGATATTGGAAGAGAGAGCAGGAAACCTGCTCTCTCTTCCAATATCCAAAGCGATTGCTTTCCACATGGGGAGCAGCATGACAGCTGCTCCCCATGTGGAACAGCAATGCCGGCTCCCAAGGGACGTGGGGAGCCGGCGGGACTGTGGGGGATTGGGGACCCCCACAGTCCCCAATGGAGAGGGCCAGCCCCGGGGATGGGGTCCCCGGGGCAAGTAGTGGCCCGGGAGGGGGGCCACGCGGCCCCCTCTCCAAAAAAGGAAAAAAATGGGAAAAAAAATGGAAATGCCGGCCCCGGGGATGGGGTCCCCGGGGCCTTAAAATGGCCAGAGGAGGGGGCCACGCTGCCCCCTCAAAATAATAAATATAGAGGCCATGCCCCGGGGATGGGGTCCCGGGGCCAATACAGGCCCAGGGAAGGGGGCCACGCGGCCCCCTTCCCGTTTTTTTTTTTTTTGTAATTTAAAAAGGGGTAAGGCCCTGGGGGATGGGGTCCCCAGGGCCCAAAAAGAGAAAAAGGAAGGGGGTCACACAGCCCCCTCAGGGGACAAAAAAAAAACGATCGGGCCCGCAGGCCCCGCCCCTTCCTTCACCACTCTGCAAACGCGCCCTGGCGCGTTTGCAGAGGGGAACAATCCCCTTGAATACTGGGGGTCTCTGGGGCCAACTAGCCCACCAGGAACCTCCAATATGCGCCAGGGGGCTGCGTTGCAGAGACGTGTAGAGAGGCCACACCCCTTTTACACCTCTCTGCAACGCAGCTCTGTGGCGCTTTGGGGTATATGGTGGGCTAGTTGGACTCCGGGACCCTCAGGATTCAAGGGACTTAATCCCCAACTTAAAACGCGCCACTGGGCGCGTTTGCACAGTGGTGAAGGGAGGGGCGGGGCTTCAGGTGACATGTGTGCAAACAGGCCCCTGGCGCGTTTTAAGATGGGGAATTAAATCCCTTCAATCCTGAGGGTCTCTGAGGCCAACTAGCCCAACAGGTACATCCAGAAAGCGCCACAGAGCTGCGTTGCAGAGAGGTGTAAAAGGGGTGTGTCCTCTCTACACGTCACTGCAACGCAGCCCCTGGCGCATATTGGAGGTTCCTGGTGGGCTAGTTGGCCCCTAGGGACCCTCAGGATTCAAGGGGACTTAATCCCCCAACTTAAAACGCGCCACGGGGCGCGTTTGCACAGATGTCACCTCAGGCCCCGCCCCTCCCTTCACCATTGTGCAAATATTCCTCTAAAATCAGCCGAAATACGAATTCAGATTTACTCACCTGTTATCAGGAGAGACCTCAGTGCTGTATCTTTCAGCCCAGTACTGGTCCTGACAAGTAATTCTAACCATACTTACCAGTAACTTGAATTTCCTTCCATAGGCTAACATTGACTGGTTTCACTTGGAAATTCTTCTAAGTGTGGAGTTTTGGAACTTTAAAATATTCCTCTAAAATCAGCCGAAATACAAATTCCGATTTACTCACCTGTTATCAGGAGAGACCTCAGTGCTGCATCTTTCAGCCCAGTACTGGTCCTGAAAAGTAATTTTAACCGTACTTACCGGTAACTTGAATTTCCTTCATAGGCTAACATTGACTGGTTTCACTTGGAAATTCTTCTAAGTGTGGAGTTTTGGAACTTTAAAATATTCCTCTAAAATCAGCCGAAATACGAATTCCGATTTACTCACCTGTTATCAGGAGAGACCTCAGTGCTGCATCTTTCAGCCCAGTACTGATCCTCAAAAGTAATTTTAACCGTACTTACCAGTAACTTGAATTTCCTTCCATAGGATATCATTGCCTGCTTTTTGCTGAAAAAGTTTCTAAGTGTTGATTTTTAAACATACAAATATTCCTCTAAAATCAGCCGAAATCCGAATTCTGATTTACTCACCTGTTATCAGGAGAGACCTCAGTGCTGCATCTTTCAGCCCAGTACTGGTCCTGAAAAGTAATTTTAACCGTACTTACCAGTAACTTGAATTTCCTTCATAGGCTAACATTGACTGGTTTCACTTGGAAATTCTTCTAAGTGTGGAGTTTTGGAACTTTAAAATATTCCTCTAAAATCAGCCGGAATACGAATTCCGATTTACTCACCTGTTATCAGGAGAGACCTCAGTGCTGCATCTTTCAGCCCAGTACTGGTCCTGAAAAGTAATTTTTACCGTACTTACCGGTAACTTGAATTTCCTTCATAGGCTAACATTGACTGGTTTCACTTGGAAATTCTTCTAAGTGTGGAGTTTTGGAACTTTAAAATATTCCTCTAAAATCAGCCGAAATACGAATTCCGATTTACTCACCTGTTATCAGGAGAGACCTCAGTGCTGCATCTTTCAGCCCAGTACTGGTCCTGAAAAGTAATTTTAACCGTACTTACCGGTAACTTGAATTTCCTTCATAGGCTAACATTGACTGGTTTCACTTGGAAATTCTTCTAAGTGTGGAGTTTTGGAACTTTAAAATATTCCTCTAAAATCAGCCGAAATACGAATTCCGATTTACTCACCTGTTATCAGGAGAGACCTCAGTGCTGCATCTTTTAGCCAAGTACTGATCCTCAAAAGTAATTTTAACCGTACTTACCGGTAACTTGAATTTCCTTCATAGGCTAAGATTGACTGGTTTTCAGCAAAAAAGTTTCAAAGTGTTTATTTTCACAAACTACAAATATTCCTTAAAAATCGCCTGTATGACTTAAACGCATTCTTTCAACTGTTTACAGGAGATGCACCAGTGCTGGATCCAGGATCCAACACTGAGTAAGAAAAAGTAACGATAACAGTTTTTACCTGCTAAGTGAATTTCCTTCCATAGGATAACATTGGTGATTCTATGAGAAAAAGTTTCTAAGTGTCAACTTTTAAAATACAATAATATTCCTTAAAAATCACGACTGTAACCAAAACGCTTTTACTCAACTGTTTACAGGAGATGTACCAGGACTGAATCTAGGATCCAGTCCTGTGGTTACAAAAGTAATCCATAAAGTAACTAATTGCATTTAACTAGAAATTCACATTGAGCTGAATGTTGCATTGTGTTTGAAAATGTGTTGCCCATTGCAACAACTGTAACTACTGTACTTAAAAGTCTATTGCCTATCTGCAAAGTATTTAAACTAAAGTAATTCATTCTGAGAAAGTATTTTTGTAATGTAATGTATAATGTAATTACAATGTAATTTAAAAAATAAAATATGTAAAAAAATTGTTTCTAAAAATGTAGTAAATCAGTATGAAAAAAATTAATATAACAATTAATACATTTAAAAATTGTCATTTACAAAACCTTTGAAATTCACTGAAAAAACCGTAGGTTTCAGGCACGTTATAGTTAGAAATTAGCATTTAAAAAACCTTTGAAATTCACTGAAAAAATCATAGGTTTCAGACACGTTATAGTTACAAATTAGCATTTAAAAAACCTTTGAAATTCACTGAAAAACCATAGGTTTCAGACACGTTATAGTTACAAATTAGCATTTAAAAAACCTTTGAAATTCACTGAAAAAACCATAGGTTTTAGGGACAGTTATAGTTACTTGGACATTGCACTCGTACAAAACCCGTGAAATTCCCCCGTTATAGTTAGTTCAGCTAACTATAACTCGCGCCCCGCAATGCACTGCTGATGACGTCACATATTACATCACTCATGACATGGTCAGTGACATCACTGATGACATCACTGATGACATCTCAAATGACATCACTGATGACATCATCCACGTGATAATCTGATGCACCTCCTCACACCCTAATATAACCTTTGATACACCCACTCTAAATTACAGACTGCCATTCGCAAAACCATAGACACTCCAACACCAATAACTACATACCCACTCACTGATTCTTAGGTCTACACACACACATCCACTCACTCACCCGTACAGTCACTCATACTTACGGTCACTCAGTACAGGACTATCATATGCACTCTTACTCCTATATAGACACTCAAACAACGCCACTCATCCATAGAGATACTCACACACCTAGTCAGTCATGCAAATAATTAAACACACTGCCATTTACTCACCTATACAGTTATACACACACCAGCTCACTTACTCATACAAATAGTAGCACATTGTTACGCTCTTATACAATCACTGATACAAGCACACAATCATCCATACAGCCACTATCACAATCACTCACTCTTGCTTATAGCTATTTATATACTCCAACACACATATATACTGCCTTTCACATATGTAGTTACTCACACATGTACCACTGGGACATACATTCACTCACTAACACACTCTTACACACACTTACCCACCCATACAGTCTATCACAGATGCACTCTTGAAACCATCCACCCAGTGAATCACCCACTCACACATCTATGCACAGAGTTGCACACACCCTCCCACACAAACACTCAGGCACCCATACAGATACTCAGACAAGCATTCAATAACTCATATAGACACTCATGTAGCTATTCACAAACACATGCAGCCACTTACACAGTAACAGACAGACGGATACAGACATTCATCCAGTTTAGTCACTAACCCATGCATTCAGTAAGATACGTTAAATCACTCACTTATAGAGTCAGTCACGCACCTACTAAATCATCCATACAGACACTTACACACCCACTCATTCTTCAATATGTCTTTTCCTATATATATTAAAAATATTTAAACTTTACAGAAACACACAGTCACTGGATGATGTCATCAGTGATGTCATTTGAGATGTCATCAGTGATGTCATCAGTGATGTCACTGACCATGTCATGAGTGATGTAATATGTGACGTCATCAGCAGTGCATTGCGGGTGCGCGAGTTATAGTTAGCTGAACTAACTATAACGGGGAATTTCACGGGTTTTGTACGAGTGCAATGTCCAACTATCTATAACTGTCCCTAAAACCTATGGTTTTTTCAGTGAATATATATATATATTATCTACTGGCGGTCGCCAGTAGATAGTTATAGTTACAACCTATTATCCATAGGAAATCCGCGACATTCTATTTGAAATAACTCTCTTGCCGGTTGACGTATCTTCGCGAAATTTTCAAACTTCGTGGGGCGCTCCGGTCCGCTCCTACCCTGAAAGTCTCGGGGTGATACGTCAAGCGGGGCCGAGAAAAGGGGGTCCCAAAACGCGTTTTCCCCATGCATTTTCCCATAGGAAACTTTAGACACGGCTACAGCCCGAACTGCTGAACGGAATTACACCAAATTTGGCAAAGAGGTAGTTCTTGGTTCAGAAAGAACCCTTTTTGTTAAATGGTGTAAATCCGTTCAGTAGTTGCTGAGAAAATCAAAAAGTAAAAGTACATATATATCTATGGGCACGGAGGATTCGCGCACCCTGAGCGCACCCTGCGCGCACCGTCCCGATCACGAGCTGCATGTTAATTGGCTGTCAGCTGGCTGTCAACATTCCGATTCAGGAAATGTTGGCAGCCATTTTGTCCCTCGGTAGAACCGAGGGACAGAAACAAGTGCGCAAAGCGCACAAAGGGGGGAGGGTAGAAACACCCTGACCCCCTAGGTTTGCTCAGGGGGTCCCACAAGGACCCCCTGGGCAAAAAAAAAAAAAAAAAAATTTTTTTAAATCGGCAGGATGCGCTCAGGTTGCGCAAATCCTGCCGAAAAAAAAAAAATCGAAATGGTTCTCCCGCGCTTCGATGTTAATTGGCCCCCGGGTGGCCCAAGTCCCGGGGGCATGGTGGGGGGATAATTTAATGTGTGGGGGGCCTCAAAGGGCCCCCAAGCCCCGGGGACCGCCACCCCCGGGGCTTTTTAAAAATGGTGCGGGAGGGCTCTGAGCCCTCCCGCAGCCCCGGGGACCACCACCTCCCGGGGCTTTTTTTAAAAAATTATTAAACCTGTGTGGGGGCTCCAGCCCCCACACGCCCGGGACCACCACCTCCCGGGGCACTAAACATTTTAATATGGGGGTCCGTTACGGACCCCCAGAGCCCCGGGGACCACCACCTCCACGGGGCTGTGTACTGAATGGGAGGGGGCCGCGCGGCCCCCTCCTGGAGCCCTTGATGGCCCTGGGGACCACCACCCCCAGGGCCGGCTCCCTGCAGTGTCCCGGGGTGCCTACCCCGGGACACTGCTGTTTGCAATGACAGGACGGGAGCCTCGCGGCTCCCGTCCTGTCATTGCAAACTGCTTTGGATATTGGAAGAGAGAGCAGGAAACCTGCTCTCTCTTCCAATATCCAAAGCCGATTGCTTTACACATGGGGAGCAGCTTGTTAGCTGCTCCCCATGTGTAAAGCAATGCCGGCACCCTAGGGACGCGGGAGCCGGCGGGACTGTGGGGGATTGGGGACCCCCACAGTTCCCAACGAAGGCCAGGCCCCGGGGGATGGGGTCCCGGGGCAAGTAGTGGCCCGGGAGGGGGGCCACGCGGCCCCCCTCCCAAAAAAAAAAAAATTAAAAAAAAACGGAATGGCCGGCCCCGGGGATGGGGTCCCCGGGGCCTTAAATGGCCAGAGGAGGGGGCCACGCAGCCCCCTCCAAAGAATATAAATAAAAACGAGGCCATGCCCCGGGGATGGGGTCCCGGGGCCAATACAGGCCCAGGGAAGGGGGGCCACGCGGCCCCTTCCCGTTTTTTTAAATTACAAATTAAAAAAAGGGTAAGGCCCTGGGGGATGGGGTCCCCAGGGCATAAAAACAGGAAAAAGGAAGGGGGCCACACAGCCCCCTTCAGGGGACAAAAATTTTTTTTTTTTTTTAAACGATCGGCCCGCAGGCCCCGCCCCTTCCTTCACCACTCTGCAAACGCGCCCCTGGCGCGTTTGCAGAGGAGAATGAATTCCCCTTGAATACTGGGGGTCCCTGGGGGCCAACTAGCCCACCAGGAACCTCCAGTATGCGCCAGGGGCTGCGTTGCAGAGAGGTGTAGAGAGGCCACACCCCTTTTACACCTCTCTGCAACGCAGCTCTGTGGCGCTTTTGGAGGTATATGGTGGGCTAGTTGGACTCCGGGGACCCTCAGGATTCAAGGGGACTTAATCCCCCAACTTAAAACGCGCCACGGGGCGCGTTTGCACAGTGGTGAAGGGAGGGGCGGGGCTTCAGGTGACATGTGTGCAAACAGGCCCCGTGGCGCGTTTTAAGATGGGGAATTAAATCCCCTTCAATCCTGAGGGTCCCTGGGGGCCAACTAGCCCAACAGGTACATCCAGAAAGCGCCACAGAGCTGCGTTGCAGAGAAGTGTAAAAGGGGTGTGGCCTCTCTACACGTCTCTGCAACGCAGCCCCTGGCGCATATTGGAGGTTCCTGGTGGTCTAGTTGGCCCCTAGGGACCCTCAGGATTCAAGGGAACTTAATCCCCCAACTTAAAACGCGCCACGGGGCGCGTTTGCAAAGATGTCACCTCAGGCCCCGCCCCTCCCTTCACCATTGTGCAAATATTCCTCTAAAATCAGCCGAAATAGGAATTCCGATTTACTCACCTGTTATAAGGAGAGACCTCAGTGCTGTATCTTTCAGCCCAGTACTGGTCCTGAAAAGTAATTTTAACCGTACTTACCGGTAACTTGAATTTCCTTCATAGGCTAACATTGACTGGTTTCACTTGGAAATTCTTCTAAGTGTTGATTTTTGAAACATACAAATATTCTTCTAAAATCAGCCGAAATCCGAATTCCGATTTACTCACCTGTTATCAGGAGAGACCTCAGTGCTGCATCTTTCAGCCCAGTACTGGTCCTGAAAAGTAATTTTAACCGTACTTACCAGTAACTTGAATTACCTTCCATAGGCTAACATTGACTGGTTTCACTTGGAAATTCTTCTAAGTGTGGAGTTTTGGAACTTTAAAATATTCCTCTAAAATCAGCCGAAATACGAATTCCGATTTACTCACCTGTTATCAGGAGAGACCTCAGTGCTGCATGTTTCAGCCCAGTACTGATCCTCAAAAGTAATTTTAACCGTACTTACCGGTAACTTGAATTTCCTTCATATGCTAACATTGACTGGTTTTCAGCAAAAAAGTTTCAAAGTGTTGATTTTCACAAACTATAAATATTCCTTAAAAATCGCCTGTATGACTTAAACGCATTCTTTCAACTGTTTACAGGAGATGCACCAGTGCTGGATCCAGGATCCAACACTGAGTAAGAAAAAGTAACGATAACAGTTTTTACCTGCTAAGTGAATTTCCTTCCATAGGATAACATTGGTGATTCTATGAGAAAAAGTTTCTAAGTGACAACTTTTAAAATACAATAATATTCCTTAAAAATCACGACTGTAACCAAAACGCTTTTACTCAACTGTTTACAAGAGATGTACCAGGACTGAATCTAGGATCCAGTCCTGTGGTTAGAAAAGTAATCCATAAAGTAACTAATTGCATTTAACTAGAAATTCACATTGAGCAGAATGTTGCATTGTGTTTGAAAATGGGTTGCCCATTGCAACAACTGTAACTACTGTACTTAAAAGTCTATTGCCTATCTGCAAAGTATTTAAACTAAAGTAATTCATTAAGAGAAAGTATTTTTTGTAATGTAATGTATAATGTAATTACAATGTAATTTAAAAAATAAAATATGTAAAAAAAAATGTTTCAAAAAATGTAGTAAATCAGTATGAAAAAAATTAAAATAACAATTAATACATTTAAAAATTGTCATTTACAAAACCTTTGAAATTCACTAAAAAAAACGTAGGTTTCAGGCAAGTTATAGTTAGAAATTAGCATTTAAAAAACCTTTGAAATTCACTGAAAAAACCATAGGTTTCAGACACGTTATAGTTACAAATTAGCATTTAAAAACCTTTGAAATTCACTGAAAAAACCATAGGTTTCAGACACGTTATAGTTACAAATTAGCATTTAAAAAACCTTTGAAATTCACTGAAAAAACCATAGGTTTTAGGGACAGTTATAGTTACTTGGACATTGCACTCGTACAAAACCCGTGAAATTCCCCCGTTATAGTTAGTTCAGCTAACTATAACTCGCGCCCGCAATGCACTGCTGATGACGTCACATATTACATCACTCATGACATGGTCAGTGACATCACTGATGACATCACTGATGACATCTCAAATGACATCACTGATGACATCATCCACGTGATAATCTGATGCACCTCCTCACACCCTAATATAACCTTTGATACACCCACTCTAAATTACAGACTGCCATTCGCAAAACCATAGACACTCCAACACCAATAACTACATACCCACTCACTGATTCTTAGGTCTACACACACACATCCACTCACTCACCCGTACAGTCACTCATACTTACGGTCACTCAGTACAGGACTATCATATGCACTCATACTCCTATATAGACACTCAAACACCGCCACTCATCCTTAGAGGTACTCACACACCTACTCAGTCATGCAAATAATTAAACACACTACCATTTACTCACCTATACAGTTATACACACACCACCCCACTTACTCATACAAATACTAGCACATTCTTACGCTCTTATACAATCACTGATACAAGCACACACTCATCCATACAGCCACCATCACAATCAGTCACTCTCGCTTATAGCTATTTATATACTCCAACACACATATATACTGCCTTTCACATATGTAGTTACTCACACATGTACCACTGGGACATACATTCACTCACTAACACACTCTTACACACACTTACCCACCCATAAAGTCTATCACAGATGCACTCTTGAAACCATCCACCCAGTGAATCACCCACTCACACATCTATGCACAGAGTCGCACACACCCCTCCCACACAAACACTCAGGCACCCATACAGATACTCACACAAGCATTCAATAACTCAAATAGACACTCATGTAGCTATTCACAAACACATGCAGCCACTTACACAGCAACAGACAGACGGATACAGACATTCACCCAGTTTAGTCACTAACCCATGCATTCAGTACGATACGTTAAATCACTCACTTATACAGTCAGTCACGCACCTACTAAATCATCCATACAGACACTTACACAACCACTCATTCTTCAATACGTCTTTTCCTATATATATTAAAAATATTTAAACTTTACAGAAACACACAGTCACTGGATGATGTCATCAGTGATGTCATTTGAGATGTCATCAGTGATGTCATCAGTGATGTCACTGACCATGTCATGAGTGATGTAATATGTGACGTCATCAGCAGTGCATTGCGGGGCGCGAGTTATAGTTAGCTGAACTAACTATAACGGGGAATTTCACGGGTTTTGTACGAGTGCAATGTCCAAGTAACTATAACTGTCCCTAAAACCTATGGTTTTTTCAGTGAATTTCAAAGGTTTTTTAAATGCTAATTTGTAACTATAACGTGTCTGAAACCTATGGTTTTTTCAGTGAATATATATATATATATATTCACTGAAAAAACCACAGGTTTCAGGGACGTTATAGTTAGTTGAACATTTCACTCATACAAAACCAGAGAAATTTGGCCATTATAGCTAGTTGAGCTAAGTATAACTCGTGCCCCCGCAATGCACTGCTGATGACATCACATATTACATCACTCATGACATGGTCAGTGACATCACTGATGACATCACTGATGACATCTCAAATGACATCACTGATGACATCATCCACGTGATCCTCTGATGCACCTCCTCACAGCCTAATATAACCTTTGATACACCCACTCTAAAATACAGATTGCCATTCTCGAAACCATAGACACACCAATACCAGTTACTACATACCCACTCACTGATTCCTAGGTCTACACACACATCCACTCATTCATTCATACAGTCACTCATACATGCAGTCACTCATCAATGCAGCCACTATCATATGCACTCATACACCTATACAGACACTCACACACCGCCACTCACCCATAGTTAATTACACAGCTAGTTAGTCATGCAAAGAATCAATCACACTCCCATTTACTCACCTATACAGTTATACACACACCACCTCACTTATTCACACAGATACTAACACATACTTACTCTCTTATAAAATCACTGACACAAGCACACACTCATCCACACAGCAACTCTCACAATCACTCACTCTCACATATAGTCATTATATACTCCAACACTCACATTTACTGCCTTTCACATATGTAGTTATTCACACATGTACCACTGAGACATCCATTCACTAACCAACACAACCATACACACACTCACCCACCCATACAGCCCCTCACAGATGCACTCTTGAACCCATACACCCAGTGAATCACCCACTCACACATCCATGCAGTGAGTCACACACACCCCACCCACCCACACAGACACTCAGGCACCCATACAGATTACTCAGACAAGCAATCAATAACCCATATAGACACTCATGTAGCTACTCACCAACCCATGCAACCGCTTACACACCAACAGACAGACTGATACAGACATTCACACAGTTTAGTCACTAACCCATGCATTCAGTAAGACACGTTTATATGTACATTATATATATTATACAGTCAGTCACGCACCTACTAAATCATCCATTCAGACAGTCATACACCCAGTCATTCTTCAATACACTTTGGCCTATATATATACAAAACATATTTAAACTTTACAGAAACACACAGTCACTGAATGATGCCATCAGTGATGTCACTGACCATGTCATGAGTGATGTAATATGTGATGTCATCAGCAGTGCATTGCAGGGGCGCGAGTTATACTTAGCTCAACTAACTATAACGGCTGAATTTCTCTGGTTTTGTACGAATGAAATGTCCAACTAACTATAACGTCCCTGAAACCTGTGGTTTTTTCAGTGAATCTCTAAGGTTTTTTAAATGATAATTTCTAACTATGACGTCCCTGAAACCTATGGTTTTTTCAGTGAATATATATATATATATATATATATCACTGAAAAAACCATAGGTTTTAGGACAGTTATAGTTAGTTGGACATTTCACTCGTACAAAACCATAGAAATTCCCCGTTATAGTTAGTTCAGCTAACTATAACTCGCGCCCCGCAATGCACTGCTGATGACGTCACATATTACATCACTCATGACATGGTCAGTGACATCACTGATGACATCACTGATGACATCTCAAATGACATCACTGATGACATCACTGATGGCATCATCCAGTGACTGTGTGTTTCTGTAAAGTTTAAATATGTTTAATATATATAGGGAAAGGCGTATTGAAGAATGAGTGGGTGTATAAGTGTCTGAATGGATGATTTAGTACGTGATTGACTGACTCTACAAGTGAGTGATTAAATGTATCTTACTGAATGCATGGGTTAGTGACTAAACTGTGTGAATGTCTGTATCCGTCTGTCGGTTTGTAAGCGGCTGCATGGCTTTCTGAATAGCTACATGAGTGTCTACATGGGTTATTGATTGATTGTCTGAGTATCTGTATGGGTGCCTGAGTGTTTGTGTGGGTGGGGTGTGTGTGATTCTGTGCATAGATGTGTGAGTTGGTGATTCACTGGGTGCATGGTTTCAAGAGTGCATCTGTGATGGACTGTATGGGTGGGTGAGTGTGTGTATGGGTGTGTTAGTGATTGAATGTATATCTCAGTGGTACATGTGTGAGTAACTACATATGTGAAAGGCAGTATATATGTGTGTTGGAGTATATAAATGGCTATAAGTGAGAGTGTGTGATTGTGAGAGTGGCTGTATGGATGAGTGTGTACTTGTATCAGTGATTGTATAAGAGCGTAAGAATGTGCTAGTATTTGTATGAGTAAGTGAGCTGGTGTGTGTATAACTGTATAGGTGAGTAAATGGGTGTGTGATTAAGTTTTTGCATGACTGACTAGGTGTGTGAGTACCTCTATGGATGAGTGGCGGTGTGTGAGTGTTTATATAGGTGTATGAGTGCATATGATAGTCCTGTACTGAGTGACTAAGTATGAGTGACTGTACGGGTGAGTGAGTGGATGTGTGTGTAGACCTAAGAATCAGTGAGTGGGTATGTAGTTTTTGGTGTTGGAGTGTGTATGGTTTTGCGAATGGCAGTCTGTAAATAAGAGTGGGTGTATCAAAAGTTATATTAGGGTGTGAGAAGATGCATGAAATTATCACATGGATGATGTCATCAGTGATGTCATTTGAGATGTCATCAGTGATGTCATCAGTGATGTCACTGACCATGTCATGAGTGATGTAATATGTGACGTCATCAGCAGTGCATTGCGGGGCGCGAGTTATAGTTAGCTGAACTAACTATAACGGGGAATTTCTATGGTTTTGTACGAGTGAAATGTCCAACTAACTATAACTGTCCCTAAAACCTATGGTTTTTTCAGTGAATTTCAAAGGTTTTTAAATGCTAATTTCTAACTATAACGTGTCTGAAACCTATGGTTTTTTCAGTGAATTTCAAAGGTTTTTTAAATGCTAATTTCTAACTATAACAAGCCTGAAACCTATGATTTTTTAAGTGAATTTCAAAGGTTTTTTTAAATGCTAGTTTCTAACTATGCCCACAGAGGTAGGACATGTGAAGAAAGAAGAAAAACGCACAGAAAGAAGCAAAAGATGTGCAGAAAGAACCAACAGAGGAGCAGAAAGAGGCCTTGTTGCAAAATCATCCTGTGCCCACAACTTTTTCAGACGGGTACTGGTGGTAACTGACTCTGACTAACCAGAGCCAGTGCTATGCTAAAAGACACTTAGAATACAGTGAAAACACCTACATACACTAGGGAACACTATGCATTGGGGTACCCCTGTGATTAGCATGACCTCCTCTGCAAGTCACTAGTACATAATAGGGCAGGGGATTAAAACTACCTCTTAAAACGCGCTACAGGGCGCGTTTGCACAGTGGTGAAGGGAGGGGGCCTGAGGTGACATGTGTGCAAACGCACCCCGTGGCGCGTTTTAAGTTGCGGGATTAAGTCCCCTTGAATTCTGAGGATCCCTGGGGCCCAACTAGCCCCCAGGTACCTACAGTTAGGACCACAGAGCTGAGTTGCAGAGAGGCGTTCCGAGGCCACGCACCTTTTTCACCTCTCTGCAACGCAACTCTGTTGTGCTTACTGAAAGTACCTGGTGGGCTAGTTGGCCCCAGGGTCCCTCAGGATTCAAAGGGAATTAATTCCCCAACTTAAAACGCACCACAGGGCGTGTTTGCGCACATGTCACCTGAGGCCCCGCCCCTCCCTTCACCACTGTGCAAACGCGCCCGTGGTGCGTTTTAAGTTGGGGGATTAGGTCACCTTGAATCCTGAGGGTCCCTGGGGCCCAACTAGCCCACTAGGTACTTCCAGTAAAGCACCACAGGCCTGCGTTGCAACGCCTGTAACAAATTGTGCAGTTGTGTTTAGGTAGTGAAGAGGGTCGTGCTGGGGGTAGTGTTTTAGGTTTTAGGGTAGTGCAGTGGTGTTTGTGTAGTGTAGGGGTCATGCTGGGGGTAGATTTAGGGTTTAGGATAGTGCAGTGGTGTTTGGGTAGTGTAGGGAGTCGTGCTGGGGGAGTGTTTTAGGGTTTAGGGTAGTGCAGTGGTGTTTGGGTAGTGTAGGGGGTCGTGCTGGGGGTAGTGTTTTAGGGTTTAGGGTAGTGCAGTGGTGTTTGGGTAGTGTAGGGGGTCGTGCTGGGGGTAGTGATTTAGGGTAGTGCAGTGGTGTTTGGGTAGTGTAGGGGGTACTGCTGGGGGTAGTGTTTTAGGGTTTAGGGTAGTGCAGTGGTGTTTGGGTAGTGTAGGGATACTGCTGGGGGTAATTGTTAGGGTTTAGGGTAGTGCAGTGGTGTTTGGGTAGTGTAGTGGTTCGTGCTGGGGGTAGTTTTCTTGGGTTTAGGGTAGTGCAGTGGTGTTTGTGTAGTGTAGGGGGTAGTGTTTTAGGGTTTAGGGTAGTGCAGTGGTGTTTGTGTAGTGTAGGAGGTCGTGTTTTAGGGTTTAGGGTAGTGCAGTGGTCTTTGGGTAGTGTAGGGAGTCGTGCGGGGGTAGTGTTTTAGGGTTTAGGGTAGTGTAGGGGTCGTGCTGGGGGTAGTGATTTAGGGTAGTGCAGTGGTGTTTGGGTAGTGTAGGGGGTACTGCTGGGGGTAGTGTTTTAGGGTTTAGGGTAGTGCAGTGGTGTTTGGGTAGTGTAGGGATACTGCTGGGGTAATTTTTAGGGTTTAGGGTAGTGCAGTGGTGTTTGGGTAGTGTAGTGGTTCGTGCTGGGGGTAGTTTTTTGGGTTTAGGGTAGTGCAGTGGTGTTTGTGTAGTGTAGGGGGTAGTGTTTTAGGGTTTAGGGTAGTGCAGTGGTGTTTGTGTAGTGTAGGAGGTCGTGTTTTAGGGTTTAGGGTAGTGCAGTGGTCTTTGGGTAGTGTAGGGAGTCGTGCGGGGTAGTGTTTTAGGGTTTAGGGTAGTGTAGGGGTCATGCGGGGGTAGTGTTTTAGGGATTAGGGTAGTGCATTGGTGTTTGGGTAGTGTAGGGGGTCATGCGGGGGTAGTGTTTTAGGGTTTAGGGCAGTGCAGTGCAGTGGTGTTTGGGTAGTGTAGGGGGTCGTGCTGGGGGAGTGTTTTAGGGTTTAGGGCAGTGCAGTGGTGTTCAGGTAGTGTAGGGGGTCGTGCTGGGGGAGTGTTTTAGGGTTTAGGGCAGTGCAGTGGTGTTCGGGTAGTGTAGGGGGTCGTGCTGGGGGAGTGTTTGAGGGTTTAGGGCAGTGCAGTCGTGTTCGGGTAGTGTAGGGGGTTGTGCTGGGGGTAGTATTTTAGGGTTTAGGGTAGTGCAGTGGTGTTCGGGTAGTGTAGGGGGTCGTGCTGGGGGTAGTGTTCTAGGGTTTAGGGCAGTGCAGTGGTGTTTGGGCAGTGTAGGGGGTAATGCTGGGGGTGGTGTTTCAGGGTTTAGGGCAGTGCAGTGGTGTTCGGGCAGTGTAGGGGGTCATGCTGGGGGTGGTGTTTCAGGGTTTAGGGCAGTGCAGTGGTGTTCGGGCAGTGTAGGGGTGGTGTTTCAGGGTTTAGGGCAGTGCAGTGGTGTTCGGGGTGTGTAGGGGGTCGTGCAGGGGTGGTGTTTCAGGGTTTAGGGCAGTGGTGTTCGGGCAGTGTAGGGGTCGTGCTGGGGGTGGTGTTTCAGGGTTTGGGGCAGTGCAGTGGTGTTCGAGCAGTAAAGGGGGCCGTGCTGGGGGTGGTGTTTCAGGGTTTAGGGCAGTGCAGTGGTGTTCGGGCAGTGTAGGGGCGGTGCAGGGGGTGGTGTTTCAGGGTTTAGGGCAGTGCAGTGGTGTTCGGGCAGTGTAGGGGGTGCTGCAGGGGGTGGTGTTTCAGGGTTTAGGGCAGTGCAGTGTTGTTCGGGCAGTGTAGGGGGTCATGCAGGGGGTGGTGTTTCAGGGTTTAGGGCAGTGCAGTGGTGTTCGGGCAGTGTAGGGGGTCGTGCTGGGGCTGGTGTTTCAGGGTTTAGGGCAGTACAGTGGTGTTCGGGCAGTGTAGGGGGTCGTGCTGGGGCTGGTGTTTCAGGGTTTAGGGCAGTGCAGTGGTGTTCGGGCAGTGTAGGGGGTCGTGCTCGGGCTGGTGTTTCAGGGTTTAGGGCAGTGCAGTGGTGTTCGGGCAGTGTAGGGGTCATGCTGGGGCTGGTGTTTCAGGGTTTAGGGCAGTGCAGTGGTGTTCGGGCAGTGTAGGGGGTCTTGCTGGGGGTGGTGTTTCAGAGTCTAGGGCAGTGCAGTGGTGTTCGGGCAGTGTAGGGGTCGTGCTGGGGATAGTGTTTCAGGGTTTAGGGCAGAGCAATGGTGTTCAGGCAGTGTAGGGGGTTGTGCTGGAGGTGGTGTTTCAGGGTTTAGGGCAGTGAAGTGGTGTTCGTGCAGTGTAGGGGGTGGTGTTTCAGGGTTTAGGGCAGTGGTGTTCAGGCAGTGTAGGGGGTCTTGCTGGGGTTGATGTTTCAGGGTTTAGGGCAGTGCAGTGGTGTTCGGGCAGTGTAGGGGCGGTGCAGGGGGTGGTGTTTCAGGGTTTAGGGCAGTGCAGTGGTGTTCGGGCAGGGTAGGGGGTGCTGCAGGGGGTGGTGTTTCAGGGTTTAGGGCAGTGCAGTGGTGTTCGGGCAGTGTAGGGGGTCATGCAGGGGGTGGTGTTTCAGGGTTTAGGGCAGTGCAGTGGTGTTCGGGCAGTGTAGGGGGTCGTGCTGGGGCTGGTGTGTCAGGGTTTAGGGCAGTACAGTGGTGTTCGGGCAGTGTAGGGGGTCGTGCTGGGGCTGGTGTTTCAGGGTTTAGGGCAGTGCAGTGGTGTTCGGGCAGTGTAGGGGGTCGTGCTGGGGCTGGTGTTTCAGGGTTTAGGGCAGTGCAGTGGTGTTCGGACAGTGTACGGGGTCCTGCTGGGGCTGGTGTTTCAGGGTTTAGGGCAGTGCAGTGGTGTTCGGGCAGTGTAGGGGGTCTTGCTGGGGCTGGTGTTTCAGAGTCTAGGGCAGTGCAGTGGTGTTCGGGCAGTGTAGGGGGTCGTGCTGGGGCTAGTGTTTCAGGATTTAGGGCAGAGCAACGGTGTTCAGGCAGTGTAGGGGGTTTTGCTGGAGGTGGTGTTTCAGGGTTTAGGGCAGTGCAGTGGTGTTTGTGCAGTGTAGGGGGTGGTGTTTCAGGGTTTAGGGCAGTGGTGTTCAGGCAGTGTAGGGGGTCTTGCTGGGGTTGATGTTTCAGGGTTTAGGGCAGTGCAGTGGTGTTCGGGCAGTGTAGGGGGTCGTGCTGGGGGTGGTGTTTCAGGGTTTAGGGCAGTGCAGTGGTGTTCTGGCAGTATAGGGGGTCGTGCTGGGGGTGGTGTTTCAGGGTTTAGGGCAGTGCAGTGGTGTTCGGGCAGTGTAGGGGGTCGTGCTGGGGGTGGTGTTTCAGGGTTTAAGGCAGTGCAGTGGTGTTCAGGCAGTGTAGGTGGTCGTGCTGGGGCTGGTGTTTCAGGGTTTAGGGCAGTGCAGTGGTGTTCGGGCAGTGTAGGGGGTCATGCTGGGGGTGGTGTTTCAGGGTTTAGGGCAGTGCAGTGGTGTTCGGGCAGTGTAGGGGGTAATGCTGGGGGTAGTGTTTCAGGGTTTAGGGCAGTGCAGTGGTGTTTGGGCAGTGTAGGGGTCATGCTGGGGCTAGTGTTTCAGGATTTAGGGCAGAGCAATGGTGTTCAGGCAGTGTAGGGGGTTTTGCTGGAGGTGGTGTTTCAGGGTTTAGGGCAGTGCAGTGGTGTTCGTGCAGTGTAGGGGGTGGTGTTTCAGGGTTTAGGGCAGTGGTGTTCAGGCAGTGTAGGGGGTCTTGCTGGGATTGATGTTTCAGGGTTTAGGGCAGTGCAGTGGTATTCGGGCAGTGTAGGGGGTCGTGCTGGGGGTGGTGTTTCAGGGTTTAGGGCAGTGCAGTGGTATTCGGGCAGTGTAGGGGGTCGTGCTGGGGGTGGTGTTTCAGGGTTTAGGGCAGTGCAGTGGTGTTCGGGCAGTGTAGGGTGTCGTGCTGAGGGGTGGTGTTTCAGGGTTTAGGGCAGTGCAGTGGTGGTCGGGCAGTGTAGGGGGTCATGCAGGGGTGGTGTTTCAGGGTTTAGGGCAGGGCAGTGGTGTTTGGGCAGTGTAGGGGGTCGTGCAGGGGGTGGTGTTTCAGGGTTTAGGGCAGTGCAGTGGTGTTCGGCCAGTGTAGGTGGTCTTGCTGGGGGTGGTGTTTCAGGCTTTAGTGCAGTGGTGTTCGGGCAGTGTAGGGGGTCTTGCTGGGGGTGGTGTTTCAGGGTTTAGGGCAGTGCAGTGGTGTTCGGGCAGTGTAGGGGGTCGTGCTGGGGCTGGTGTTTGAGGGTTTAGGGTAGTGCAGTGGTGTTCGGGCAGTGTAGGGGTCGTGCTGGGGCTGGTGTTTCAGGGTTTAGGGCAGTGCAGTGGTGTTCGGGCAGTGTACGGGGTTGTGCTGGTGCTGGTGTTTCAGGGTTTAGGGCAGTGCAGTGGTGTTCGGGCAGTGTAGGGGGTCATGCTGGGGTGGTGTTTCAGGGTTTAGGGCAGTGCAGTGGTGTTCGGGCAGTGTAGGGGGTCGTGCTGGGGCTGGGGTTTCATGGCTTAGGGCAGTGCAGTGGTGTTCGGGCAGTGTAGGGGGTCGTGCTGGGGGTGGTGTTTCAGGGTTTAGGGCAGTGTAGTGGTGTTCGGGCAGTGTAGGGGGTCATGCTGGGGGTGGTGTTTCAGGGTTTAGGGCAGTGCAGTGGTGTACGGGCAGTGTAGGGGGTCTTGCTGGGGGTGGTGTTTCAGGGTTTAGGGCAGTGGTGTTCGGGCAGTGTAGGGGTCTTGCTGGGGGTAGTGTTTCGGGGTTTAGGGCAGTGCAGTGGTGTTCGTGCAGTGTAGGGGGTAGTGCTGGGGGTGGTGTTTCAGGGTTTAGGGCAGTGCAGTAGTAGTTTTCGGGCAGTGTAGGGGATCGTGCAGGGGGTGGTGTTTCAGGGTTTAGGGCAGTGCAGTGGTGTTCGGGCAGTGTAGGGGGTCGTGCTGGGGGTGGTGTTTCAGGGTTTAGGGCAGTGCAGTGGTGTTCGGGCAGTGTAGGGGGTCGTGCAGGGGGTGGTGTTTCAGGGTTTAGGGCAGTGCAGTGGTGTTCGGGCAGTGTAGGGGGTCGTGCTGGGGCTGGTGTTTCAGGGTTTAGGGCAGTGCATGTGAGAAGTTGGCCTGGTATATGCTGTCCACTAATTATAGTGGGCACCTTGCACCAGTCCAAACAACCCCTTATTGGAGATAGGTTAAAGACAACCTTTATTGAAAGCTATCCTAGTGGTAGCTATGGAGAGCAGCCTTCAGGCTAAGTCTTGAAGGAATGTAAAGCAGCTTGTTTTACCAGTCTATAATCTCTTGAGTGACCAAATGAAAGAGCACCACACCAGGTATATATTCAAAATATATGTATTTATTGCTAAACACACCCCTCTAGTCTCTTTATGAGGCTAGAGTTCGAAGTACATAAGTTATAAGTTATTAATTCACATTAATAGCACAAATACACGTTTGGGCCCTAGGGGCGGACCAAACCATATACCAATAAAGTGGTATGCGAACCACGACTGAACTAGACACTAGGCCTAGAGCCTCTAGAAGTGCTTGGACCACAAGGAACCACCCAAGGTAGTGACACAGGGGACCCACGGGAGACGCGTGCAGTGTAAATACACAACCGCGATACGCCGTTAACTTTTATGGAGAAAGTCGGGATCGGGAAAATAGAGGAAAGGGACACTTAAAAGAGGACTAGGACAAAACCCTTTGATATCTAGGACTTTGAAGAGTCTCTACCCACGGGAGCACTGGAGTACTCGTGTTACCTCACCCAGGGAAGCCGGGTGCATAGGTGCCTTTCGGGGTCGGGTTTCGTCGTCGATTCGAATGGCGATCTGCTGCAAAGTGCTGCTGGCGGCCAAGAGAAAAGTGTCCGGGTGGATCCAAGAGTGGATCGGAGTTCTGAAGAACCTGAAAGCAGAGGGGACAGAGTCTGGGTCACTAGCCAGTGACCAGGAAGGTGATGGACAGATGCCCACCGATGTCGAGTGCTTCAGGTGCGTTGACGGTCGTCTTGACTCTTCAGCCACGAGGTCCAGGAGGCGTTGTCGGCAACCAGGAGCAGGATTCGGGCTGGTACACGATGTCTGTCGAGTGCTGAGGTGTCGGCGACCGGATTGGACCCAACAAGCCTTGGCAACGGCAAGTCTCGGTGAAGATGTAGATCGTTGATGGTGCAGACCAGCAAGGTCTGTGGAACTCACCCAGCGAGGGTAAGTGAGGGCAGGCCTGGAGCAACCAGATGGCCAAGTAAGAAAAGGATTGGCCTTCGTTAAGGGCTACTAGCCAACGGGCTAGCGACCGCGAAGGAGCCTCGTGACGCCGCACGTGGAGCTGGCTTACAGGACACTCGTGGAGTGGGGGCCAGTGATCTTCGGTGCAGGTGGTGCTGGAGGCTAGGGCTACTCGGAGCCCAAAGCACGACTTCTTGGGAGACCCAGAAGATGATGCACTCGCAAATGTGCTCGGTATCCAGGGGTCACGGTCTCAAGTCACCCACGATAGCCACGGGCCTCAGCTTTGCTGGGGACTCAGGGTAGCCTCGGGGAAGTCTGAGAATCTACCTCTGGTGATGCGATGACTTCGGCGTCCGACGGGAGCTTCAGAAATGCGAACCGGACAGATGCTTCTTTGGTGTCACTCCTTGACCCCAAGGGAGATTCTTCAGTCCTCTAATCTTGTCGTAGAGCGTCGAAGGTCCAGGATTCAGTTTCAGAGTTTCGTCCAGGTATAATCTAAAGTCCTAAGGACTGGGTTCCTACCTTTATTCTAAAAATAGGGGTTGGACTACTCTGTGGCCCCACCTATGGGTGGGTCAGGGCAGAGGGGTGGCTACACCCCTTTCCCTTTGTCCAGTTCGCGCCAAAGCAGGGGCTGCAAGCCCCTGATCCGGTTTGAACTGGGGTATGCACAGGGACACCAAATGTGCCCCTAGTGCAGGACTTCAAAGCACCCGAAAGTGCTCCCGCCCAGCCCCAATACACATTATCCTGTCTGGGAAGGTGGTCAGACCTCCCTGGGACAGGAAACCTATTGTACAGGCCTCCCCTGCTGGAGTTTCATCCAGCAGCAGGAGGCCAGACTCGTGTCTGTGGCAGCAGCATCCATTTTGTGATGCCAGGGCTCTGGAAAGAAGTTACCGGACTCGTCAGAGTTAACATGTCTTTCCCTCTAGAAGGGTGGAATGCTACCCCCGCCGCCAGGATTGGCGGGGGGTAGTATTCCAAGATGTTTGACACCAAACACAACATGTTTAGGTGCAGCCATTCCAAAGTTAGCATTTTACCGCGAGGATATAATGCGCTTAAGAGTATATGGTCAGGCTGCACTACAAACAGCATCAGAGATGGTCTCCGAACGCTGCAGAGGGCCCTGCTCATGCAGGGGCACCCTCTCACATAGGAACCATGCACTCTGCCTTTAGGATTGATAAGGCCTGCCTTAGGAGTGACTTATAGGTTTATATGTGTGTATGTATCTCGTGATATAGGTAACCTATATCACAGTAAGGGGTGCATGCACCACCTTACCCAGGCTGCAGTAGCAGACCTGTGGTGTCAGTTTGGATGGCCTTCCAGGGGTGGCATAATACATGCTGCAGCCCCTGGCAGGCCTCTGAGGTACCTATGCCCTTGGTACATAGTATACCATATACTAGGGACTTATAAGGGCACTCCAGATCCCAATCAGTGATGTGCCTAAGGCACATGGAAACCATTTTAGAGAGGAAGCAGCTAGGCTGGGGTTCTGATTAGCAGGGCCCCAGCCAGACTAATGTCGAAAAACAGTGAAGCATCAGCAAAAAGTGGGGGTACCCATGTGAAGCAGATCCTACTCTCCTACACAACCCCCCCAAACGTAGGGACATTAAACTAACCTTGCCCAGTTAAGTCTTCATGTTCTAAGTGGAAATACCTAGAGAGTCCATCTGCATTCGCATGGTTACTCCCAGGCCTATGTTCCACTGTAAAGTCCATCCCCTGTAGGGAAATGGACCACCTAAGCAGTTTGGGGTTTTCACCCTTCATTTGTTTTAGCCATAAGAGGGGCTTATGGTCTGTCTGAACCAGGAAGTGTGTACCAAACAAGTATGGCCTCAACTTCTTCAGAGCCCAGACCACAGCAAAAGCCTCCCTCTCTATGGCTGACCAACGTTTCTCTCTAGGGGTCAGCCTTCTGCTAATAAAAGCTACTGGCTGATCCTGACCTTCTTCATTCAATTGTGACAGTACAGCCCCTACCCCCAATTCAGATGCATCAGTTTGAACAATGAACTTCTTGGAGTAATCAGGACTCTGCAGAATTGGAGCAGTGCACATGGCCTGCTTGAGGTCATCAAATGCCTTTTGACAGCTAACTGTCCACTGAACCATTTTGGGCATTTTCTTAGAAGTTAAGTCATTCAGGGGTGTCACTATTGATCCATACCCCTTGACAAATCTCCTATAGTACCCAGTCAGGCCTAAGAAGGCTCTCACCTGAGTCTGGGTAGTGGGAGCAGTCCAGTCCACGATGGTCTGGATCTTGCTCTGCAAAGGTTGAACCTGGCCTCCACCCACAAGGTGGCCCAGGTACACAACCTGACTCTGCCCTATCTGGCACTTAGTGGCCTTGATAGTCAGGCCTGCCTTTTGCAGGGCCTGTAAAACATTCCTGAGGTGGACCAGGTGATCCTCCCAGGTGGAGCTAAAGACAGCAATATCATCTAGATAAGCTGCACTATAGGCTTCCAGTCCTGTGAGAACTGTATTCACCAACCTCTGGAAAGTGGCAGGTGCATTCTTCAGACCAAAGGGCATCACCACAAATTGATAATGCCCACTATGGGTTGAGAATGCTGTTTTGGGCTTTGCAGTATCAGCTAGTCTGATCTGCCAGTAGCCAGCTGTTAGGTCAAATGTGCTGAGATATTTGGCAGAGGCCAAAGTATCTATGAGCTCATCTGCCCTGCGTATTGGATGGGCATCAGTCCTAGTGACTGCATTGAGACCCCTGTAGTCTACACAGAACCTCATCTCTCTCTTTCCACCACTGGTGTGAGGTTTCGGTACAAGGACTACTGGACTAGCCCAAGGGCTATCTGAGGGTTCAATTACTCCCAATTCCAACATTTTCTGGACTTCAGTCCTGATACAGTCCCTGACATGGTCAGGTTGCCTATAAATCTTGTTTTTAATAGGCAGACTGTCCCCAGTGTCCACTTCATGAGTGCACCAGGTGGTCTGACTGGGTGTCAGTGAAAACATATGTCGAAACTGATTGAGGACTTGCCTGCAATCAGTTTGTTGCTGGGTAGTGAGGCTGCCTGCCAAGGCTACACCATCAACTGACCCATCGTCAGGGTTCTGTGAGAGCAGGTCAGGGAGTGGGTCACTCTCTTCCTCCTGCCCTTCATCAGTAGCCATGAGCAAGCCCATGTCTGCCCTGTCCACATATGGTTTTAACCTGTTGACATGGAGAACCCTGTGGGGACTCCTGGGTGTTCCTAGGTCCACTAAATAAGTGACCTCACCCTTCTGCTCAACAATAGTGTGGGGTCCACTCCATTTATCTTGGAGAGCTGCTGGGGCCACTGGCTCCAACACCCACACCTTCTGTCCTGGCTGGTAAACAGTCAGAACAGCCTTTGGTCATGCCAGGCCTTTTGAAGTTCCTGGCTAGCCTCAAGGTTTTTGGTTGCCTTTTTCATGTACTCAGCCATCCTGGAGCGGAGACCAAGTACATAGTCCACTATATCTTGCTTTGGGGGCTTGAGAGGTAACTCCCATCCTTCCTTCACCAAGCACAGTGGACCCCTCACAGGGTGGCCAAACAGAAGTTCAAAAGGGCTGTAACCAACCCCTTCTGAGGCACCTCCCTATATGCGAATAAAAGGCAGGGCAAGAGTATGTCCCATCTACGCCTAAGCTTTTCTGGGAGCCCTTTAATCATGCCCTTCAAGGTTTTGTTGAATCTCTCAACTAAACCATTGCATTGTGGGTGATAGGGTGTGGTGAACTTATAAGTCACTCCACACTCCTTCCACATTGCTTTCAAGTACCCAGACATGAAGTTAGCACCCCTGTCTGATACTACCTCCTTAGGAAAGCCCACTCTTGAGAAGATTCCCAGGAGGGCCCTTGCCACCACAGGTGCTGTAGTGGTCCTGAGGGGAATAGCTTCTGGGTACCTGGTGGCATGATCCACTACCACCAGGATAAACCTGTGCCCAGAGGCTGTTTGGGGATCCATGGGACCAACAATGTCAATCCCTACCCTTTCAAAGGGCACCCCCACCACAGGTAGTGGTATCAGGGGGCCTTTGTAGTGCCACCTGCTTTGCCACTGGCTTGGCAGGTTACACAGGAGCGACAAAACTCCTTACTGTCTTCAGACATGTGGGGCCAGTGAAAGTGAGGGACAATTCTGTCCCAAGTCTTGTTCTGGCCCAGGTGACCTGCTAAGGGAATATCATGGGCTAGGGTCAATAGGAAGCCCCTGAACTTCAAAGGTATTACCAACCTCCTGGTAGCACCAGGCTTGGGGTCTCTACTCTCTGAGTACAGGAGTCCATCATCCCAATACACGGTATGGGGACCACTAGCTTTCCCAGCAGCCTCAGCAGCAGCTTGCTGTCTGAGGGGTTCAAGGGAGGGGCAGCTCTGCTGCTCCTGGCTCAGATCTGCCCTAGAAGGCCCCCTGTCCCCAAGAACTCAACCTGGTCAGGTTCAAGTTCCTCTGGGACAGTTCCTTCTTCAGGGCTGAGATCATCCCCTCAAGGGACTGATCTTCCTCCTGAGCCAAGGGGAAGGCAATGCCTTAACCCTACTACTCCTCCTCTTGGAAGGCACTTGGTCCTTTCTTCCAGGATCCAAGGCCTGTTCAGTGCTAAACATTTTGGCTTGTGACCTGGTCACAGCAAACACATCTGCAGGGATCCCCAGCATTTCTGCATGGGTCCTGAGCTCCACTTCTGCCCAAGCAGAAGTCTCTAAGTCATTGCCAAGCAAGCATTCGACTGGTAGGTTTGCACTTACCACAACCTTCTTAAGGCCAGTTACCCCTCCCCAGGAGAAGTTAACAACTGCCAGAGTATGGTCTGTTCTGACATTGCTAGCATTGGTCACTTGGTACATCTCACCAAGCATAACTTGCCCAGGTAGCACACGGTCTTGTGTCACCATTGTGACACTTGCCCCTGTGTCCCTAAATGCCAAAGCCTCACGTCCATTAATTAAAGGCTGTTGTCTGTACTTGCCCAGATTACTGGGACTCACAGTGGAGGTCACATCCATGCCTCCATCACAGACTAACACAGCCTGAGTCAGTTCTCTGACTAAGTCAGAGCCCAACTCAGTTCCCAGGGTGAACCCTACTAAACCCTTTGCTGGAGCACTTCCACCAACTGTACTAGGGGGAACAGGTGCCTTAGGGGCATTGGTGGGTGCTGGACTGGAGTCTTTGGACTTGGTGCAATCACTGGTCCAGTGGGTCTTTTGCTTACAGACCTTGCGCCATGGTTTTCTTTGGCCTTTCCCTTTGGTAGTCTGTGAATCCCCACCAGAAGAAGATTTTTGGGGGCCTGATGAAGACTTTTGATCTTTACCCTTCTCCCCACCCTTGTCAGAGTTCTTAGCATCTTGCTTCTTGGTTTCCCCACCTTGGTTCTGTACCTTCTGCTTCACCCTGGTTCTGACCCATTTGTCTGCCTTCTTTCCCAATTCTTGGGGAGAGGTCAGATCAGAGTCTACCAGGTATTGATGCAACAGCTGATTTTGACAGTTATTAAGAATCTGCTCCCTCATTATCAGATTGTACAATCCTGAGAAGTCACACACCTTACTGCCCATCAACCAGCCTTCCAGAGCCTTGGCAGAACAATCCACATAGTCTACCCAGTCTTGAGTCTGTGCTTTTGGGTGTCTCTGAACTTCAACCTGTACTGTTCAGTGGTTAGGCCAAACCCATCAATAAGAGCACTCTTCAAGACCTTGTAATTATCAGCATCCTCCTCTCTAACAGTGAGGAGCTTATCTCTACCTTTGTCAGCAAAGGAGAGCCACAAGATTGCTGCCCAGTTCTCCTGAGGGACCTTCTGTACTTTACAGGCCCTCTCTAAAGCAGTTATCCATTTGTGGATATCATCCCCACTCTGGTAGGGAGGGACAATCTTGCTCAGGTTCCTATGGTCATAGGACCTTTCCCTGTCTCTAGGTACATGGCTGCCACCATGGGACTCTAGTCCCAACTTTCTTCTCTCTCTAAGGAGATCTAGGGATTCCCTATCTAAAGCCAATTGCTTTTTTCTGATTTCCAGCTGAGTTTCCTCATACTGGACCAGTCGGTCTCTCCTCTCATGAGAGGATTCCCTCCTGTGAGAAGAGACAGAGCTCCCTATAGAGGTGCCAGAGTGGTTAGACTCCTGAGAAGGAGATCTAGACTTCCTGGGCACACTCTTAATCCTTCCTGGGGGACAAAGAGGGCATCATCTTGATCATCCTCATCATCATCCACAGGAGGGATTGGGTTTTCCAGGTCAGGGTCATTGTCACCCTCCTGGCCAGTTTCAGAGGGGGCTGGGGGTATTGGTACCCCTAGCCTCGTCCTCTTCGTCTGCCCCACCCTCAGCTCCTACCCCTTCAGTCCCTACAGGCTTACTAAGGTCATAAGCCACCAACAACTCCTTGAGGTGTTGGGTGGTGGGGCTTTGGCCTGTCCTTATTTTTCTCAAGTTACATAAAGCTCTCAATTCCAAGAATGGGAGTGTATCATACTTGGAGGGTGGAAGCTCAATGGCTTCCTGCAAGGATTCTTTGGATCCTGCCCTTAAAGACATTACTAGTGTGGTGTGGTGTATGCACTACCTACTCTAGTGTGGCCTACTAAACTCTCTTGAGTTGTAGAAAGGGTTGTGCTATCCCTTAACACACAACTCTAAGTTCAGTAGAACTTACTGTATTCTAAGCTTAAATTATATGTACCTTAGGTACCTTTAGTGGTTTTCAGTTGATCAATTCAATTGAGATTATCTGGTAAAACAATAGCAAGCTGGAATCCCACACGCTGCACACCAATGTGAGAAGTTGGCCTGGTATATGCTGTCCACTAATTATAGTGGGCACCTTGCACCAGTCCAAACAACCCCTTATTGGAGATAGGTTAAAGACAACCTTTATTGAAAGCTATCCTAGTGGTAGCTATGGAGAGCAGCCTTCAGGCTAAGTCTTGAAGGAATGTAAAGCAGCTTGTTTTACCAGTCTATAATCTCTTGAGTGACCAAATGAAAGAGCACCACACCAGGTATATATTCAAAATATATGTATTTATTGCTAAACACACCCCTCTAGTCTCTTTATGAGGCTAGAGTTCGAAGTACATAAGTTATAAGTTATTAATTCACAGTAATAGCACAAATACACGTTTGGGCCCTAGGGGCGTACCAAACCATATACCAATAAAGTGGTATGCGAACCACGACTGAACTAGACACTAGGCCTAGAGCCTCTAGAAGTGCTTGGACCACAAGGAACCACCCAAGGTAGTGACACAGGGGACCCACGGGAGACGCGTGCAGTGTAAATACACAACCGCGATACGCCGTTAACTTCTATGGAGAAAGTCGGGATCGGGAAAATAGAGGAAAGGGACACTTAAAAGAGGACTAGGACAAAACCCTTTGAGATCTAGGACTTTGAAGAGTCTCTACCCACGGGAGCACCGTAGTACTCGTGTTACCTCACCCAGGGAAGCCGGGTGCATAGGTGCCTTTCGGGGTCGGGTTTCGTCGTCGATTTGAATGGCGATCTGCTGCAAAGTGCTGCTGGCGGCCAAGAGAAAAGTGTCCGGGTGGATCCAAGAGTGGATCGGAGTTCTGAAGAACCTGAAAGCAGAGGGGACAGAGTCTGGGTCACTAGCCAGTGACCAGGAAGGCGATGGACAGATGCCCACCGATGTCGAGTGATTCAGGTGCGTTGACGGTCGTCTTGACTCTTCAGCCACGAGGTCCAGGAGGCGTTGTCGGCGACCAGGAGCAGGATTCGGGCTGGTACACGATGTCTGTTGAGTGCTGAGGTGTCGGCGACCGGATTGGACCCAACAAGCCTTGGCAACGGCAAGTCTCGGTGAAGATGTAGATCGTCGATGGTGCAGACCAGCAAGGTCTGTGGAACTCACCCAGCGAGGGTAAGTGAGGGCACGCCTGGAGCAACCAGGATGCCAAGTAGAAAGGATTGGCTTCTTAGGGCTACTAGCCAACGGGCTAGCGACCGCGAAGGAGCCTCGTGACGCCGCACGTGGAGCTGGCTTACAGGACACTCGTGGAGTGGGGGCCAGTGATCTTCGGTGCAGGTGGTGCTGGAGGCTAGGGCTACTCGGAGCCCAAAGCACAACTTCTTGGGAGACCCAGAAGATGATGCACTCGCAAATGTGCTCGGTGTCCAGGGGTCACTGTCTCAAGTCACCCACGATAGCCACGGGCCTCAGCTTTGCTGGGGACTCAGGGTAGCCTCGGGGAAGTCTGAGAATCCACCTCTGGTGATGCGATGACTTCGGCGTCCGACGGGAGCTTCAGAAATGTGAACCGGACAGATGCTTCTTTGGTGCCTGCCAAGCAGGGGAGTCACTCCTTGACCCCAAGGGAGATTCTTCAGTCCTCTAATCTTGTCGTAGAGCGTCGAAGGTCCAGGATTCAGTTTCAGAGTTTCGTCCAGGTATAATCTAAAGTCCTAAGGACTGGGTTCCTACCTTTATTCTAAAAATAGGGGTTGGACTACTCTGTGGCCCCACCTATGGGTGGGTCAGGGCAGAGGGGTGGCTACACCCCTTTCCCTTTGTCCAGTTTGCGCCAAAGCAGGGGCTGCAAGCCCCTGATCCGGTTTGAACTGGGGTATGCACAGGGACACCAAATGTGCCCCTAGTGCAGGACTTCAAAGCACCCGAAAGTGCTCCCGCCCAGCCCCAATACACATTATCCTGTCTGGGGAGGTGGTCACACCTCCCTGGGACAGGAAACCTATTGTCCAGGCCTCCCTGCCGGAGTTTCGTCCAGCAGCAGGAGGCCAGACTCGTGTCTGTGGCAGCAGCATCCATTTTGTGATGCCAGGGCTCTGGAAAGAAGTTACCGGACTCGTCAGAGTTAACATGTCTTTCCCTCTAGAAGGGTGGAATGCTACCCCCACCACCAGGATTGGCGGGGGGTAGTATTCCAAGATGTTTGACACCAAACACGACATGTTTAGGTGCAGCCATTCCAAAGTTAGCATTTTACCGCGAGGATATAATGCGCTTAAGAGTATATGGTCAGGCTGCACTACAAACAGCATCAGAGATGGTCTCCGAACGCTGCAGAGGGGCCCTGCTCATGCAGGGGCACCCTCTCACATAGGAACCATGCACTCTGCCTTTAGGATTGATAAGGCCTGCCTTAGGAGTGACTTATAGGTTTATATGTGTGTATGTATCTCGTGATATAGGTAACCTATATCACAGTAAGGGGTGCATGCACCACCTTACCCAGGCTGCAGTAGCAGACCTGTGGTGTCAGTTTGGATGGACTTCCAGGGGTGGCATAATACATGCTGCAGCCCCTGGCAGGCCTCTGAGGTTCCTATGCCCTTGGTACATAGTATACCATATACTAGGGACTTATAAGGGCACTCCAGATCCCAATCAGTGATGTGCCTAAGGCACATGGAAACCATTTTAGAGAGGAAGCAGCTAGGCTGGGGTTCTGATTAGCAGGGCCCCAGCCAGACTAATGTCGAAAAACAGTGAAGCATCAGCAAAAAGTGGGGGTACCCATGTGAAGCAGATCCTACTCTCCTACAGTGCAGTGGTGTTCAGGCAGTGTAGGGGGTCTTGCTGGGGGTGGTGTTTCAGGGTTTAGGGCAGTGGTGTTCGGGCAGTGTAGATGGTCTTGCTGGGGGTGATGTTTCAGGGTTTAGGGCAGTGCAGTGGTGTTCGGGCAGTGTAGGGGGTCTTGCTGGGGGTAGTGTTTCAGGGTTTAGGGCAGTGCAGTGGTGTTCGTGCAGTGTAGGGGTTGTGCTGGGGATGGTGTTTCAGGGTTTAGGGCAGTGCAGTAGTGTTTGGGCAGTGTAGGCGGTCGTGCAGGGGGTGGTGTTTCAGGGTTTAGGGCAGTGCAGTGGTGTTCGGGCAGTGTAGGGGGTCATGCTGGGGGTGGTGTTTCAGGGTTTAGGGCAGTGCAGTGGTGTTCGGGCAGTGTAGGGGGTCGTGCTGGGGTGGTGTTTCAGGGTTTAGGGCAGTGGTGTTCGGGCAGTGTAGGGGGTCTTGCTGGGGGTGATGTTTCAGGGTTTAGGGCAGTGCAGTGGTGTTCGGGCAGTGTAGGAAGTCTTGCTGGGGGTAGTGTTTCAGGGTTTAGGGCAGTGCAGTGGTGTTCGGGCAGTGTAGGGGTCATGCTGGGGGTGGTGTTTCAGGGTTTAGGGCAGTGCAGTGGTGTTTGGGCAGTGTAGGGGGTCGTGAAGGGGGTGGTGTTTCAGGGTTTAGGGCAGTGCAGTGGTGTTCGGGCAGTGTAGGGGGTCGTGCAGGGGCTGGTGTTTCAGGGTTTAGGGCAGTGCAGTGGTGTTCGGGCAGTGTAGGGGGTCGTGCTGGGGGTAGTGTTTTAGGGTTTAGGGTAGTGCAGTGGTGCTTGTGTAGTGTAGGGGTCGTGCTGGGGGTAGTGTTTTAGGGTTTAGGGTAGTGCAGTGGTGTTTGTGTAGTGTAGGGGTCATGTTTTAGGGTAGTGCAGTGGTATTTGGGTAGTGTAGTGGGTCGTGCTGGGGGTAGTGTTTTAGGATTTAGGTTAGTGCAGTGGTGTTTGGGTAGTGTAGGGGTCGTGCTGGGGTAGTGTTTTAGGGTTTAAGGTAGTGCAGTGGTGTTTGTGTAGTGTAGGGGGTCATGCTGGGGGTAGTGTTTTAGGGTTTAGGGTAGTGCAGTGGTGCTTGTGTAGTGTAGGGGGTCGTGCTGGGGGTAGTGTTTTAGGGTTTAGGGTAGTGCAGTGGTGTTTGTGTAGTGTAGGGGGTCATGTTTTAGGGTAGTGCAGTGGTGTTTGGGTAGTGTAGGGGGTCGTGCTGGGGGTAGTGTTTTAGGATTTAGGTTAGTGCAGTGGTGTTTGGGTAGTGTTTTAGGGTTTAGGGTAGTGCAGTGGTGTTTGTGTAGTGTAGGGGGTCATGCTGGGGGTAGTTTTTAGGGTTTAGGATAGTGCAGTGGTGCTTGTGTAGTGTAGGGGGTCGTGCTGGGGTAGTGTTTTAGGGTTTAGGGTAGTGCAGTGGTGTTTTTGTAGTGTAGGGGGTCATGTTTTAAGATGCAACGCTCCAATACCTGACCAGTCTGCACTACATAAAACTGCAAAAAAACTAAAAATAAAAAGTGTTTTGCACACTTTTGTCATTGGGCTATATGTGGGCTACATCTGGGTAATATTTGTGCTACATTTGGGCTCTTTTTTCACTGGTGGCCATCTTGGAAGACTTCTTTGTTATGAAATTTCCTAATTTCCTCATTTACTGCAGTCTCCTCAGTAGGAAATGCTTTCAGTTTTTACTTTAATTCCATCAAGAAGGCATTCAGATGTGTCACACATTTGCCATAAATTCAGAATGTTATTACTCTAGTTGTTCATTTGATCACTGTAGTAAAGCTACTGCTCACCAAGGAGTTAACTGGAAGTCTACTGCTGGTATTGAAAGTGATTGTTTCAGTCTGCATGTCAGAATTTTCTAATGAAATAGAAGAGGATTTGAAATCTCACTTAAAACATGCACTAAATTTTCTTTTTGCAGCACTAACCATAATTTCTATGGCAAAATGAACCCCCTCATTTTGTTCCTTTTTAAATTAAATGTTTTAAGTGTCACCAGTTTATTCCAATCAAGATGGCTTCAGGTGTGCCATACTTTTGTCATAAGTAAGGCTGTTAGCACTCTAGTTGTTCTTTAGAACACTCTGGGAAGCTGCAGTAGAACACAAAGGCATCAACTGACAGGCTGCTCCTGTTGAAATATAACAGGAAGATATTTGAGATCTCACTTAAAACATGTCCTAATTTTTCTTTCTACAGCACTAACCATAATTTCTATGGCAAAATGAACCCCCTCATTTTGTTCCTTTTTAAATTAAATGTTTTAAGTGTTACCAGTTTATTCCAATCAAGATGGCTTCAGGTGTGCCATACTTTTGTCATAAGAAAGACTGTTAGCGCTCTAGTTGTTCTTTAGAACACTCTGGGAATCTGCAGTAGAACACAAAGGCATCAACTGACAGGCTGCTCCTGTTGAAATATAACAGGAAGATATTTGAGATCACACTTGAAACATGTCCTAATTTTTCTTTCTACAGCACTAACCATAATTTCTATGACAAAATGAACCCCATCATTTTGTTCCTTTTTAAATTAAATGTTTTAAGTGTTACCAGTTTATTCCAATCAAGATGGCTTCAGGTGTGCCATACTTTTGTCATAAGTAAGACTGTTAGCGCTCTAGTTGTTCTTTAGAACACTCTGGGAAGCTGCAGTAGAACACAAAGGCATCAACTGACAGGCTGCTCCTGTTGAAATATAACAGGAAGATATTTGAGATCACACTTGAAACATGTCCTAATTTTTCTTTCCAGAGCACTAACCATAATTTCTATGACAAGATGAACCCCATCATTTTGTTCCTTTTTAAATTAAATGTTTTAAGTGTTACCAGTTTATTCCAATCAAGATGGCTTCAGGTGTGCCATACTTTTGTCATAAGTAAGGCTGTTAGCACTCTAGTTGTTCTTTAGAACACTCTGGGAAGCTGCAGTAGAACACAAAGGAATCAACTGACAGTCTCTGCCCTTGTTGGATGTACATGTTTTACTGAGAATGTCAGACTTCATTCTCACATGACTGAGAAAGATAATGTGAATTTACAGAAAATATGCTCTCATTTTAGCTTCTGGAGCACCTTCCAAAACTGTATGGGACACGCATGTGAAAATAGTTTTCTCTCAAACATGATTCATGATATCCCAGCAGAAGGTTTTTCACAGGGTAAAATCACCTTAGAACACCTCACAATTCCTGAAATTAGTATGGTACCATCAACAAATGAATTCTAATGTAACTAAAGTCTGTTATCACCCTTTATAGTTCTCCTTTTGGTAACCCTCAAAATCTTCGATTCACTACAATGCATTTATATTGGTCCCAAGATGGCTGCCAGCAATTCCAGGATGAAGTGCTGACAACCAATCAGATCTCACGATGACATGTGTGGTTAGGCTCCGCCCAGATATATATGTGTTTTTACTTTTGATTTTCTCAGCAACTACTGAACGGATTTACACCATTTAACAAAAAGGGTTCTTTTTGAACCAAGAACTACCTCTTTGCCAAATTTGGTGTAATTCCGTTCAGCAGTTCGGGCTGTAGCCTTGCATAAAGTTTCCTATGGGAAATTGATTTTTTGACTCTTATTTTTTAATTTCTCCGCAACTACTGAACGGATTTACACCATTTAACAAAAAGGGTTCTTTCTGAACCAAGAACTACCTCTTTGCCAAATTTGGTGTAATTCCGTTCAGCAGTTCGGGCTGTAGCCGTGTCTAAAGTTTCCTATGGGAAAATGAATGGGGAAAACACGTTTTGGGACCCCCCTTTTTTCTCGGACCCCGCTTGACGAATCACCCTGAGACTTTCAGGGTTGGAGCGGACCGGAGCGGGCCATAAAGTTTGAAAATTTCGCGAAGATTTGTCAACCGACGCAAGAGTTATTTCAAATAGAATGTCGCGGATTTCCTATGGAAAATAGGTCCTAACTATAACTATCTACTGGCGACCGCCACTAGATAATATATATATATATATATATATATATATATATATATATATATATATATATATATATATATATATATATATATATATATATATATATATATATCCAAATCCAATTAGATAGAGCGCACACTCAAACAACATTGTCCGGCTGTGGTTCCGCCGGCACCGCGCACCACCTGACCACAGGCTCGATTCCAAGAGGAACCCTTTTCCTTTGGTGATATATATTTTATATATATATATATATATATATATATATATATATATATATATATATATATATATATATATATATTACCTACTAACGGTCGCCAGTAGGTAGCTATAGTTGGGACCTAGTTGCCATAGGAAAAGCATTTTTTGCTTTGCCCATAACTTTGGTGTCATTTAAACAATCTTCATGACATTTTCCCAAAAAAGTGTCAAAGTAGGTTCTGGGTGTCATGAAAAGTTTGTGGGTGATCCATGTAGTGGGGCCCGAGAAATAGAAACACGAAGAAAGGGTGCATTTGTAATGTTAATTCCCATAGGAACGCGTTGTCAAACCTACAGCCGGAACCGCTTTACGGAATTACACCAAAATTGGCAGAAATGTACATGTTGTTATGCAGATTGGGTTTCTTGTTATTTGGTGCAAATCCATCTAGTAGTTTTCGAGAACTTCAAGCTGAAAATGATAGATTGGTCTTTGGCCACAAATAATTTGTGGTCGTTTCTAACTATTAATTGCTAATACGCGCGAAAACAGGAATACTCTGATTGGCTGGATGCAACCTGAACAGAAAGTTGCGGCCACCATTTTATCATCCGGGAATGGTTCCCAGGGTTGAAAATTTGTGTGAAAGCTAACATAAGGGGTCAGGGTGGAGATACTCTGAATCCATGTTTGAGAAATGGGTGTGTTGGTGACACTAATTGCAAAATAATTTTTTTTATCGGACAGAATATTCACTACTAACGGGGGGCAGAGAACTCCGCTCCGCCAGTGGAGTGTGTGGAGTTTTGCCTACTCCGTGCTCCACTGAGAACGAGGAGTGTAGGCAAAACTCGGACTCTGCAGCAGAGCGGAGTTAGCTAGCCCCCCGACAAAAAAAGGCACCACGCCTCCACCTCCCTAATAAAAAATATTAAAACCCAAATTTAAAAAGGCACTTACCTGTACTGTGGCATCTCCGGACTGCCCTCCTTGCCGTGGTCTCTCTTCCGCAAACCCCTACGTCCGAGGTACGTCTTGCGAGAACTGCGCATGCGCACGTATGCGCAGTTCTCGCAAGACGTACGTCGGATGTAGGGGTTTGCGGAGAGAGACCATGGCGAGGAGGAGGGCAGCCCGGAGAAGCCACAGTACAGGTAAGTGCCTTTTTCTTTCTTAATTTAGGTTTTAATATTTTTTATTAGGGGGTGGAGGCGGGGAGCGGAGCAGAGTTCCACTGAGTTTTTTCCCAACTCTGTGGAACTCCGCGTATTGGCACCATGCCAGCTCTGCCCGGGGTTATTGCCGCAACCACCAGCCCAGCTCCCGTGTACCATCGCGGGGACATCTCGAACATCGTAAAGTCATCACGAATATTGGTGAAAATATAAAAAATATATATTTGTACACACTCGCCGGTCACTGTCACACACTCATGTATGCACTCACAAACTCATTCAGACACTTATACACCTATTCACATATCCACTCACACACTTATACATCTAGTCACATACCCACTCAGATACTCATGCACTCACTCACATACCCATTCAGATACCAAAATGGCCTCGGGAGGGGGGCCATATGCTCCCCCTCCCCTAATTACATGAACAAATGCACCCCCTAGAACCTGGCCCACCCGGGGGGCAAATTAAAAAACAAGTTCTTGTTTTTTGGAGATTTTTGCTGTGGATTTGTGGATTCACCATGAATTTCCAGCAAATGCCCCTGGCAGTGTCACTGTGGTATCTCACCATCAGGCCTAGGAGGCATAGAATGCCTACCCTGCTCCCTTATGTTTTTTTTGCCTTTTTTCTTGGGACTTAGATGAGTCTGTGTCCCAAGATGGCTGCTAACATAGATATACCATTTTCTATTTCCTTTAATATATCTAACTGTAAATATCTAACGTTACATTTTTTTAAAAAAAGGTTAAAAGGATTTTATAGTTAGTTGAAAATGTCAGTTAATCATGCTGTTTTAAATTAACAAAACTGCCCCTTTTCTTTTTATTTTTTATAATAATCAATTAAAATGTACTTTAGTGCAGGCTAGTTATGATGTGCCCGTTGTTGGATGCTACCCCATCTTTGCTTTACTATATGCAGATGATACAGTCTTAATAGTCAGTACAGCACTAAGAGTTCAACATTTATTAAATTCTTTTGTGGCATTTATGGATTTCTTGGACTTAAACTCTAATTTAAAAAAAATCCCATGTAATGGTGTTTGGCTCCAGATACACTAAATATCGAGTTTTTAATGTGAACAACAATATTATTAGTAAGGCTCATTTGTTCCCTTATTTAGGATTATCATTTGATTCAACAATAACCTGGTGTTCTCTTATATCTTCTAAATCATTGACATTTATGAGATCAATCTTATCCATTATGGATTTTGCATCTAGACTCAGCAATGGACTGTTAACAGTAATTCTAAAGATTTATGAGGCAAAATGTGTTTTCTTTTCCTCTTAGGAAAGCGATGTCTGGGGGTACGCTGATGTTTTCTCTCTTCACACAGTCAAAAACAGGTTTTTGAAGAGATTATTTCTTCCCAGCTCATCTGCTTCTTTTATAGCTCATGAAGAGGTTGGTGAGGATTTTCCTGCTAATATTTTGAAAAGGCATCTCTTGTTACAGTGGATTTTGGTACGGCTCAAACCAGAAGCAGAATTAAACCTCATGATAGTAAGAGATTGTCTGTGCTTGGGGCATCTTGAGATTTTCTGAAAAAGCTTGTGAAGGCTGATATGGTGTGGAAAAGAAACCCCTCATGGACCATTTCAGGTCAATGAGGAAAGTCGAGAGCTGGCTAAATCATCTGTTAGGTCTTACATTATGTTTTTCACCTCCCCAACCCTTGAACCTTACTTAAACCTAGGAATGTCCTCCCAATATTGTTTTTTATTGACTAGATTTAGATTAATTTTGATCCAACATTTGTTATTGGTCCCAAAGGGTTAGCATACATATTGTTTTTCGGAAATTTGTAGTTATGATCTGGTTTAAAAACAGGACACTGCACTTTACCATGTTTAGTTGTTTTTATGCAGATTTGTGCAAAAAATAAATGATCTCATTCTTAAACAATAAGCACTTTACAGAGGTGCAACCTGCCTTATTGCACCTAAATATGCTTTAGATCAGCAAACCTGCTTTTTTTGGGCATGTTTTTTTATCTAGTGTAGTTAACTGAGGAATTCAAAGGACATGTTATGAATTGTTGTTTATTTTTAATAGGTATATGAGGTTTTTCTTTAGATGATTGGTATAAATGTTTATTGTTCATTCATTTGTTTGATGTATTATTGATTTTATTGATTTGTTGTAATTATTTTGTAACTATATTGTGTTTTATGGATTACAAACAAGATGAATAAAGAAGTTAATGAACTAACAAAACCACTGAAATACACCAGTTATATTTATCTCAAATAACTATAATATGTGCCCTAAAGTAACAATGATTCGTGCCCTCAGCATGCACTGCTAATTACCTCCCATACTACATCACTCCTGATATCTTCTATGACATCATTGATAACATCATTGCAACATCAAAATTACATAATTGATGATAACAGTGTGCATGGCGAGCGCATGAGTTATAGTTACTTGAGATAACTGGTGAAGTTAAGTGGTTCTGTTAGCTTAAAACTGTATGTTTTAAATTACAATTTCACTGAACTATAACATCCCTTTAACTTTTGTTTTTTTCAGTAAATATATATATATTACCTACTGGCGGTCGCCAGTAGGTAGCTATTGTTAGGACATTGTTTCTATTCAAAAAGCATTTTTCTTTTGCCAATATCTTTGGCGCCGTTTGACGAATCTTAGTGGAATTTTTTTAAACTAATGGGGTGCTCTGGACAGCTCCTGTCTTGAAAGTTTGGGGGTGATTCGTCAAGCGGGGGCCGAGAAAAAAGTAGACACGGCTACAGCCCGAACTGCTGAACGGAATTACACCAAATTTGGCAAAAAGGTAGCTTTTGGTCCAGAAAGCAATCTTTTGTTTAAATGGTGTAAATCCGTTCAGTAGTTGCTGAGAAATTCAAGAAATAAAAATATTGATATCTGAGCACCGAGGAGGGTTCGCAAACCCTCTCGGGCACGAGCTTCACTCGGATTGGCTGCCAACACTCCAAACCAGGAAGTGTTGGCAGCCATCTTGTGACTCAGTAACCGAGTCACAAGAAAAAGGGTGAAAAAAAGTTGAAAAACAAAAAAAGGGGGCAGGGTAGAAACACCCTGACCACCTAGGCCTGCTCAGGAGGTCCCACAAGGACCCCCAGGCCCAAAAAAGCATTCTTTTTTTTTTAATCGGCAGAGTTCACCCTGGGTGCACGAATCGGGCCGAGAAAATTTTAAAAAAATGAAGCCCGGGCTCCCGCGCTTCATTTTAATGAGTCCCCGGGTGGGCCAGGTCCCGGGGGCAATGTCAAAATTAAATAGCAGGGGCCTGTGGGGGCCCCCGCAGCCCCGGGAACCGCAACCTCCTTGGGGCTATGCTAATTATGCACGGGGGCACGCAGCCCCCTCACAGCCCAGGGGACCGCCACCTCCCTGGGGCTTTTTATAATAGGGTGGGGGGCCTCGCTGGCTCCCCCAAGCCCTGGGGACCAGCCACCTCCCCGGGGCTTCATTTAAATACGATCGGGGGGCCTCACGGGCCCCCCAAGCCCCGGGGACTGCCACCTCCCCGGGGCTAAAATAAGTAATAAATAATACCAATAGGAAAGGAGCGTTTCCCCTTCTTTCAATGTTATCAATCAATTATTGAATTTCTCAAAGAAAGTCCAGTCCACAGGCCCTTTTTCAGTTCCAAAGAATTTTTGTTCCAAATTTATTAAAGAAAGAACATCATATAATGTCATTCATTCAATTTCATTAAATCTTTTCAGACAATTTCATCAAATAGTTTAGTTTAGTAATACGCAAAGCCGACAAACGCGGTAATATTGTACTTATGAAAAGGGAGGATTATGGTAATGAGGTGAGGAGACAACTGGGTGACACGGGGTGTTATAGGAGATTGAGTTACAATCCAACCAAGGAAGCTGGTAGGATTATAACTGAAAGGTTATTTACCTGGAAGGAACAAGGCTTATTGGATGAGCAGGAATATAAATATTTAAATGTTACGATTCCCACCTTTCCATTTATATATATTTTGTCCAAAATACATAAGTCTCTGAACAATCCACCAGGGAGACCAATTGTCTCCAGTATGGGGAGTCTAACTGAGCATATTTCAGAATTTGTGGATTTGTTTTTAAAACCACTGGTTATTAATTTACCCTCTTATATAAGGGACACCATGGATGTGCTGAATACGTTACAGGATGTGGTCTGTGAGGATGGTATGAGTTTTGTGACTCTTGATGTTGTAGGATTATATACCTGTATAGAGAATGAGAAAGGAGAGCAAGCATTGAATCATTTTTTAGGGAACAGGAGTGCAAGCCTTTTAGATCATTCAACAATGATTGCTGAAATGAGCACTTTGATACTAAAGAATAACTTCTTCTTATTTGAAGGGGAATGGTTTCACCAAATAAGAGGTACGGCAATGGGTTCCAGGTTTGCTCCCTCTTATGCCAACCTTTTCATGGGTTGGTTCGAGAGGGAGCATGCCTGGGGCAGGAGGGCAGCTAAGTGGATGGACTCCATTTTGTTTTGGGGCCGTTATATTGATGATGTTTTGGTTATATGGAGAGGGACAGACGGGGAATTATCAGAGTATTTTGAATTTCTGAATAGCAATGATTTCAATGTTACTTTCACTTTGTGTCACCACAAAGAAAAGATAGAATTTTTGGATGTGGAACTGTTTATAGTTGAGAATAGAGTGCAAAGCAAGATATTCCGTAAAAAAACAGCTACGAATTCCATTTTAAGAGCTGATAGTTCACACCCACCTGCAGTTATAAAAGGCATCCCATATGGAGAGATGATACGGATAAGGCGTAACTGCAGTCAGGAGAAAGATTTTGAAACAGGACTAGAAGAATTACAGACTAGACTATTAGGAAGAGGATATTCGCGTGATTGTTTGGAGAAAGCAAAAAGAAGGGTGAAGTTGGTGAAGAGAGAGTCTACTTTAGTGCAGAAAGAGAGAAATCAAGTGAAGGAAAGAGTAGCTTTCATTTCAACATATAGTATGCATCAAAATCTAATATATAAGATTTTGAATAAGAATTGGAATTTGTTAAAAGGTGTACCAGGACTATTAGATGTAATTTCGGATAAGCCTAAGGTCACTTACAGGAAATGTCCTACCATTGGTAGTTTAATCACCAGGAACTATCTGGAACCTCCAAGCGTACAGGGAGGAAACTGGCTCCCCGCTACACCGAAAGGGTTTTTCACAAGTGGTGCATGTAATATGTGCGACTTAGGTATTAATCGCATTAAGGAATTTAGCTACAATACAAGGAAAAAATACCATATAAATGAATTCATTAATTGTAATAGTTGCGGAGTAGTGTATGTAATTCAGTGTGAATGTTTGAAGATCTAAATAGGGAGCACAACGCGCACCTTGAAACTTAGGATACAAGAACATAGGAGAGCAATAGGAAATAAAGACGTGAGATCCCCTATATATCAACATATTAGGGAGAATCATGAGGATAGAGCGAGGTTCAAGTTTCATGGTATTCAAAGAATTGTTCCGAAAGCAAGGGGAGGTGATTGGGAGTTACAATTAAGGCAGCAAGAAGCCATATGGATCAGTAGATGTAGGTCGGTGACTCAGGGCCTAAACAGTGATAATGAATTACATCATTTCTTAAATTAATCATTTCCTGAGCCACTATCTAAGAATTTGAGTCAGTGGAAATAGTAGTCGTCATCATACTGTAGTAGATTGTTGATGTTAATGCTCTATTAATATAACCACAACCCAAGGGATGAGGGCGGCTAGAAGGTAGCGTAATCTAACCTATAAAATTACTGGGGCACAAACAGGATATTAATTGGGCGTAATCACTTGGAAGAGGAAGTTGGAACATGGAGATGGGTGTTGGGAGTACATTTAGAGAAAGGAGATTTGAGCAGGAGATGAGCGCGTGGGCAGGTTGTACAAGTTAACCAATAATATTACTTGATTACAAACAGGAATTGAATCACGTAGAAAGAGGATGTTGTTATATGCGTAAGCTAACCAATAAAATAGCTCGGTTGTAAACAGGAAATGAATCGGGTGAAACTACGTGAATAGAGGAAGTTGTTACATGGAGGTGGGTGTTAGCAGCAATCGATATGATTGGTTAAGAACGGTAGTGGACCACAGAGGAAACCATATGAATAGTTAATATGGAGGCTTGAAAAGAAATACATTTGATAGGTTGTGAGGACGAACATGGCTGGAATTTGATTGGTCAAGACCGGTAGTGGACCACAGAGGAAACCATATGAATAGTTAATATGGAGGCTTGAAAAGAAATGAATTTGATTGGTTGTGAGGACGAACAAGGCTGGAATTTGATTGGTTAAGAACGGTAGCAGGCCACATAGGAAACCATATGAATAGTTAATATGGAGGCTTGAAAAGAAATGAATTTGATTGGTTAGGAGGACGAACATGGCTGGAATTTGATTGGTGGAGACTTCCTTTAAAAGAAAGTGTTAGCGGGAGCTTCTGAGACGGCGGGATTTATCGGACCGGCTGCTCACGGGAATGACTTACTGCAGTAGAGAAGGTGAGAAAAATACGTGCTGGGGGCCTGATTTTGGATAACGGAGGAAGGAAAAGGAGCAATATAGATTTGGAGTGAGGTTTAACTGATTATGGCTTAATCCATAGTGGGGATATGAGTTGATGGTGGATATTAATTGTGTTTATACTAAAGAATTCTGACTTTAGACCACTATGTTGGGTACACGTATGTAGGGTGGGGCAGAGGTAGCTCCCGGATTAGGACAATAATGCATTAATTATTCCTATTGTCAGCAGATTGTCATGACAGGATGACATTGGTGTAAATATATTTTTATGCAGAATGCAGCACTTGTGATTGTGAAAGAGAGGACCACAGAATATGGAATAAGGAAGACCGTGAGAACTGAGCAAAAACTGTTCATGTGAAACAAGGTACGGTGTATCTATAAATATAAACTAAAATAGATAACAATTGGAGGGTGAGTTTAAATATAGACAGCGTTAATTGTAGGGGTAGCACCCTGATTGGGAAATAAGCATTATCTATGCTTTTTGTCAGTTGATCGGCACTAGAGTATAATATGGGTGTAAATATATTTTTATACAGAACACAGTATTTGTGAATGAGACAGTGTGAAAATCAGGACGTCGACTACAGATTGATCGTGAAGAATGTATAAGAAATTGGTTACATGAAATAAAGGTATGTTGTTTGTCTAAAAAATAGCAATAGTTGAAGGGATACATTTTACAATCAAAGTGGTAATTGCAGATGTTGTTTGAACTTTCACAGAGGTTATTCATGGGAGCGCTTAAAAAAGATGCACGTTTGACTTGTGATATGAATAAAGGTCCAACAAGAATTGAACAAGGTACTTTTTTCAAAGATTATTTAAGGGTAATAGGAAGGTGCATAAATAGGCTTTAAATTAAAAATATTACACAGTAGGCCTCTGGGTAAATTTAGAATATTTTTGGAGAATTTCTGACTCTTCCTTAATGAGCAGTGAACAATAGTTAATAAGGGCTTATAATAATGCAAAGTAAGAGAACAGGGATGTCCCTGGTATTTAGGAGAGAAACGATGAGGCAATGGAGGTTTTTCTTAGTTAAATAACCTTGGTATTTGAATGTGATCATCATGTCGAATGCGCAAGAATGTAAAAATTAGGTTAACAATGTCTATGAATATGAAGAGAGTATTTTGATAATTTTAAGATTTACTAATGAAGTGTATTATTAATGACAATTGGACTAATTGAAATCCCGTCCTGGGTGTATGTTTGTTAGAATGGAGATAGGCAGGCATCTAAAAGTTTTATGTAGTATTGTTGGTTTGAATTGATTTTTGTGAGTAGTGCTTTTGTATCAGTATAATGTATAACATAATAATGAATCACATTGTATGGAATTAATTGGTGTATATATTTTGTATTTTTCAGCCCTGATGAAGTCCGGGTTAGGACGAAACGCGTAGGCTGAAAATATTTGATGAAATTGTCTGAAAAGATTTGATGAAATTGAATGAATGACATTATATGATGTTCTTTCTTTAATAAATTTGGAACAAAAATTCTTTGGAACTGAAAAAATGGCCTGTGGACTGGACTTTTTTTGAGAAATTCAATAATTGATTGATAACATTGAAAGAAGGGGAAACGCTCCTTTCCTATTGGTATTGTTTCATTGAGGATTGTGGCCTATGAGCGGTGGGCCACAGGGAGTTGAGCGTTGCTATTTGAATTGAGAACAATATTATCCAAGAACAACGACTTGTGCGCACAAGTGTCAAGCCCTCACCGCCCTGGGTTCAGTCAATGATAAGTAATAAATAATGTGTGTGGGGGGCTCGAACCCCCCCACACTGCCCTGGAGACCCCCACCTCCCCGGGGCACTGTTTATTCAAATGCAGGGGTCCGTTACGGACCCCCGGGGACCAACACCTCCCGGTGCTTTAAACACTTGGGAGGGGGGCTGCGCGGCCCCCATCCTGGAGCCCTTGATGGCCCTGGGGACCGCCAACCCCCAGAGCCAGCTCCTGCAATGTCCTGGGGTGAACACCCCCGGGACATTGCTGTTTGCTATGGCAGGGCGGGAGCACGCCTCCCGCCCTGCCATAGCAAACCCTGCTTTGGTTTTTGGACGCGAGAACAGGAAACCTGCTCTTGCATCCAAAAACCAAAGCAGATTGCTTTTGCAGAAGGGGAGCTGCATGTCAGCAGCTCCCCTTGTGCAAAAGCAATGCCGGCTCCCGCAAGAGGCAGGGAGCCGGTGGGACGGTGGGGGCATTGGGGCTCCCCCCACGGTCTTCAATGCTAGGGGCCGGGCCCGGGGGATGGGGTCCCCGGGGCCAGAAGTGGCCCATGGGCGGGGCCACACGGCCCCCTCCCGAATTAATTATAAAAATAAATAAAAAGAGGCCAGGCCCCAGTACTACGTGCAATTGAACGAAGGCAATGC